>JAOXYH010762260.1:0-20387 GCA_028566455.1 Botula fusca | reverse complement strand
TTAATTTTTTCCTTTGATCTTTGAAAATTTTGACAAATCTCACGCGAGGCAACTTTCAAAACTTGACAGGTCTGGCAAGTGCACTGAAGAACCTACAAGCAACAACAATACAAGGGTTTCTGATAAACAAACAAAACATGTATCTACCTCAGGGTCAAAAAGTCTAATATTCCCGAGCTAATATTGGATCATATCAGTCAGGTTCAAGATGGAAAACCATCCGAACTCAAAATTTAGTCTTTTGGAAGGGTTTTCCATCCATCTCAGATGGATGGAATATCCATCCATTTATTTCATATTTGTTTTGGAAGGTTTTCCCATCCAGTTGAATTAGATGAAAAATCCATCCATTTATTTCATAATTGCTTTTGAAGGATTAACCTTCCAACTGTATCCCATCAAAATGGATGGATTCTCCATCCATTTTTGTCGTGCCACATGGTGCATACTGCATTACAATTTAACCAACTTCAAGATGAATGCTGACATGGCTGATAGGACAATTAAAATAGATTGGTCAGTGAAAGGGTACCATGTTTTTCGAGTGAAGCCACATTCAGCTGTTCATCTTTGTATTGTAAGAGACTTGGAGAATAGATACAGTCCAGATGCAATGAAAGTCATGATGCCTAGAATGTCTGATATTCCAGCTGATGTTCTTAACATGACATCCGACTTTGCAGGGGGCAGTCAATCTGCTCAAGTGATGAGAAACATTGCAGGTAGGTTATTTTTACTTGCCAAAATATAACTCCACATTTAACTGGTTATCATGGTTATATATGTAGTACTACATGTACTAGTAAACAACCAACCTGTTACCTATCATTCATAATTGTAAGGCATCAGACTCTGCACTTGTTTGGTATTCAGTGTTATCAACATTATCAATAGACAATTGTACATTTCACATGTTCGTTGCTATCAAGCTGTCAAGTGTACCAAAAAGTAATCAAAATTCATGGGGCTTGCCTTCAGTGAGCATGCTTACTATTATTTCTTGATCATGAAAGATGTTGGTCTAATCTTTTAGTTCTAAGCAAACGGTTTAGGGTCAATAAATGTGTATTGAAACAGCTAAACATGTTTTCAGGCAATTTATTCTTTCAACATGTTCAACTTATGTACTTATGTAAATAAGATATTCTTCTTTTATAACTTGAATTATCTTACTTGGATACTTAATTTTAAACCATTTCTTCAATGTAAGAATTGTGCATGCCCAGATGTTGTCAAATCACACGTGTACATGTATTCTCCATTTTCTTAATAATGCAATTGTATTTAACTGAATGTTTTTTTTTTGTTTCATACAGGTCATCAAATAGGAAGAGTACCTGCGAACTTGTGCTCTGCTTTTAAAAAAATGTTGGAGAGGCAATTGGTAAACAGCATTACAGGGAAAATAACTGGACCAGCAAGACAAAGCATTGATCCTCCCTCACATCAAAGATTTCAGCCTCGGAGTAACCCTGGTGTACGAGACAGGCCTGGTGGCGGAGCAGAGCTACCATGCTCATACTTCATCAAAATTAAAAGAAACAAGTTTGAAGAGGCAATGCATGTAGTTGAGGAATGTGTCCCATATAATGACTTGGATAATAGAGTTGCTGCATAAACAGTAAAACATGTATCAATGTCTTTCATCAATGACAATAAATTAAAACGTGAAGATTAATAAATCTATTTAATATTGAGCATGATTTATACACTTGATATGTCAACAGTGGTAACAAACAAACATAAAAATTTCCCGACTTCTGTGGAATGAATAAAAGTTCCATGGTTGCTATAGTTGTTGACTCAATATTGACATTAAAAATGTTAAATCAAAAGAAAACATGTTTTGAGAAAGATAAATTGTGTTCTAGCGTTTTTCTGTATTATTGACAGGGATGATATTGTATAATCTTTTTTTCATTACATGCCTCTTTACTACATAATCTAATTTTTCATAACAAGAATCATTTTGAAAAATCTGATCTAGAAATTTTGCAGTTTTGCAAACGTCTTGTGGTAAACTAAAACCAAAGGCTAGGAACCAGGTATAAGTATGACATAACCTAAGTCTGGTATACAGGAAGTTGAAATCCAACATTGACAAATGATTGATAACAGATGCACCCTGTCAATGTCCCATACAAAGTACAATTCATGGTGTTGAAATGTCATACTTAGTTTCAAATCATTCCCATTTGTGGTTGTCAGATTTTAGGTGTCCAAAATCTTTTGCACGAACATATGCTAGTAAAACAAAGTGTTTTTTTTTCTAAGATGTGTTAATACTGAACTCATCCTAAATCTATTTACTGATTTGTTTTGTTGCAACATTGGGAATTTCTATAATTTGATTATAATTTAAAAGTTATAAAGAAAATATTTTGATCTTGTTTTAAACCATTAACAGTTTTCTTATTACTACATATAAATAAAAACATTTTAATGACCAAAGAAAAAAATGAAATAAGTAACTAAACAACCTGTATTCCTAGGATTGCCCGCAGGCATGTTTACTGAGTTAATCAAAGAGGAGGAATTACAACACAGACAAAAATACGACAGTCAAATGATTTACATATGTACATAAATCTGCATATAAAGAAAACCATTATAAAATAATATATAAAATAAACCATTAGAAACAATTAAAAAGCAAATTCAATACAAAATTTAATTGTATACACATATAAAAAGTAACAATGAAGATCAAACCTTTCCAAATGCAAAAAAAAACATGGATCCTGATAACAACAATAAAAACATTTCATCTGAGATATTACTAATTATCAAAATGTTTAGACGAGATCATGTAAGATAAACGCGGTTACACCATACAAGATTAACCAAAATATATGAAGTAACAAAACAAACAAGATCAATCAACCAAAAATCCTTGTAGATATACTACACAAAATCAACCAAACTACATGTACTTACATGACACAAGATCAACAAAAATGCAACTTGTTACACAACATGAGATCAAGCGTTTGACATGTAGTCAAACAACACAAGATCAACAAGACATTTAGTAGTCAAACTACAGCAGATAAATCAAAATACATGTAGTCAAACAATCAGATCTATCAAAATACATGTAGTCAAACATCAGATCAACCAAAATACATGTAATTAACCCATCAGATCAACCAAAATACATGTAATTAAACAATCAGATCAACCAAAATACATGTATTTAAACAATCACATCAACCAAAATATGTTTACAGTAAAACAGCATCAGATCATTCAAAATATGTGTATTAAAACAAACCAGATCAACCAAAATAAAGATACATTATATCAACAAGTGTAAGTATAAACAGGAATAAATCATAGGTGTTCTCAAACAAATAACAACTGATGATACAAATTAAACAAAAAAATGTTTGGTGGTCCCAGCAAGGAAGCTAAATACATTAATGTACAAATGTTTATATAAGTACTTTCTTTTACTGCAAAACACTCTTCAACAAATTAAAACATTGTTCGACTTCAATTTGAGATCAATCTCATGGATATGAATGAAATAATTCAAGAAGATACAGTACCATATTTGTGCTTTGGAAAACATGTACTGAAAATCAAAATCACTATAAAACAGTTGCAGCTTTTCTTCCATGTCCATTTGGTAAATTTTAAATTAACCTTCATTTTAATAAAAAAAAAGTTTGTATAAAACCCTGCATTATAACTTTTCAAATACAGGAAATACTATTGAAATCAAAATTCTTTGTAAAAAATATACTTTTTTTTCAAAATATGGAAAAATAAAACACAAAGCTTAAAAAACATGAATGTCCTAAATGACTCATTTACAATTTAAAATTAGTTAGATTTTTTGCCTTTTCCCTTTCCTCTTCCTTTCTTTTTTGAACAACTTTCTTTTTCGTCTGAATTGGCCGAGGTTTCTTTCATTTCTCTTTCTTTTGGGTTTTGTCTATTCTTCCTCACCCATATTCTCCTTTTGATGTCAGAGATGCGATCTCCATCCAGAGAAATAGTATTTTCCGAACTGGGAATTGTTGCTTCCAAATCTCTCCTTTGGGAGGAACGTAGCCCTGGAAGAAATGACAGTTGAGCTGGACCTTTAGATGGTGATGGGTCTACAGCACTTCGTCTCATTTCTGTCAAGTTCATCTTCTGAACCAAAGATGACCTCCTCGTCTCAATCATGCTTTCTTTGAAGTCAGCAATAGGAAGATTGTCCTCAAATGGCTTTTTAAAGTCCTCTGTCCCAGAGTAATGGATTTCTCCATTCTGTCTTTTGATAATACAAAAGAATGATAAATCCTCTTCAGTCGAGGCTTTTGTAAGTTTCTCAAAAACTTTTAGTGTAGTGCCAAATTGTTTCCTTTCTCTGTCTTTTCTTCTCCTCTCTATCTGTTCCGGTGTTCCTGACGTTTTCTTCACAAATTTTCCACTACCACCTCTTCTTCTTTCTGCAAAAAAAAGATGTTAATGATGAACATTGAACCCTATGATCTTATATATATATATTACACTTTAACAGAAGACAGAACAATCTTAGAATATATGTATTGAAGTAATACTTGATCTGTCTGACCTACATTTCATACTTCACTCATTGAAGTTTAGCTTTGAATTTCAAGACTTTGTGGCATTTCATTATGTTGTGTTTTGTATAGTTACTCATGGGGTATATGTCAACCGAAATATGTTGGCTCATTATGTATTTCATACAGCATCAGAAGAAGGAACGATGCAGATGCAAACATCATCTGATTGTGTTTTGTTATAAGAAATGTCTTTAAAATAAAAGACAGAATATTTTAATATTTAATTTATAATACTTACTTGGTGAAATAGTTGGTTCAATCACTTCCATGTCAACTACACAAGTTGGTGTTTCTTCTATAATTGTTGATTTTTCACCATCGTCACTGCAGTCATCTGTTAACAAATTACTAGCAACAAGAATTTGTTGTTGTGCTGTGGTGGTTAATTGAATGTTATCTGAAACAATTGGATACATTATTGTAATAAACATCACATAAAATACTAAATCTTAAATATTAATAATTTTCTATTAATTTTACTTCAATTTAAAATGAGTTGAATACTCTAAACATGCTAAAGGAAATTTAACTTGCAGAACAGCACTTGGTTAATATGCAACCTGCACAAAATACCAATATACTTTTTTTATCCAAAGACTGTCATCAATAGTTACCTCCGATGGTTGTTTCAACAATCACTCCATTTTTCCATTCATGCTTGCATTTTCTGAACAAGAAACTTGTTATCCAAAGTGCAAAGTGTTATCCAAAGGGTCACAATCTGGAAAAAAGATTTAACCAACTGTCATATATATATTTTGAAAATGATAAATTCCTAAATTAAGCAAAAGTAATGACTTGCAATTCATACTAAATGTACTTGAGAATGAAACACAAAAAAGGTATTTTATTATACATGAAACTGTCTACACGAATAAAACCGATTATCATCAGATACTTTCAAATTATCACTAGAAACGAAGGCCGCATGCGGCGTTGGCAAGGTAAACAGCAGCTCACGGTCCAAAATAATGATAAATAAATGATCCAGAAAGGCGCTTTACACGCAGTTAAATTTTGATAATTAGTTAATCTTATGCAATATGTGGACTGTGTCTTTCAGACATATATTCCATATTCTTTCTTTTAAATATTAGTCCATTTTTCACGTGAATGACGTTCTCTACCTCTTGTCGTTCCAACTCGAGTAAGTACATCAATTTCATGAAAAGATAATTTATATATACCACCTGAAACCTGTATACACTCTGAATTTTGCTAGAAGCAAAAATGACAATATCAATAATAATTTACTTACTAGTGCCTGTCATATCAGCCTTGTTAATTACGACATCATATAATATCAAAGTTTCAGAGAGACTGTGTCCTCCATTCAGGTTATCCAATGATAGAATCTGATCCTCTAGCGCTAAATTTTAAAGTTCATGTATGTAAAGTAAAGTTGAAAAGTGAACATGAACATAATTTTAAGGATGTTCATTTTGATGAAACAAGCAGTGAAAACATGCTGTATTAAATTTAAGTGCAGACACAAAGAATTTTTTCATTTTTTGTTAAAAACATGCAATTCATAATCTTAGCAAACATATTTTGTCAGATTAGCACAATTAAACAAAAAATGAATTTCAACCTTGAATAGAACAAGTATAAAAACATGATAAAGGATGCCTTAAGCATGTTAAGTATTTATTAATTGTGAGTTCTTTTGATTCCAGATTGTATTTTCATTTTTTATCTTTTTTTTTCAAGCTGAATATTGATAAAATAAACTTTTTCATGCAGTTGCATCTTAGTATTTGGATTGACAGAGGGTAGAGTACAAAAAGGCAGCATCACCATTCTAAATGCACAGCTCTTACTTTTATCTATTGGACAAAGCGTCTTTCTTTTGCATTCATAGTGATGGAAGTGAAGTATCAAAATTCTAAAAGATTGTATAAAGATTAGTTGTATGGTCATGCAACTTAGAAGGGTGGTGCCACCAACATTGATTTGTAACTTTAACATGTTTTCAGTACTGTACTTTCCCAATAACTACAGTCTAGTTAGAGCACTGCACATGCAAAACATGCAAAGTTTATACTTTTTGCTGATCATTCATGTTATGACCAAATATCATTTACATATATTATATTTTTTGGAGTATTTGGTTTATATTTTCTCATCTTTGTACCATGATCAATTTTCCTTGTTTTTTTATCCCTCTTCATATTGGTATATAAATTCATAAACAGATTTTTGTTTTCACCCTTCATGTCATCAATAAAATCCAAAATTTTGTTGTCAATTTCAGCAATGGACAGAGCATCATCAGACATATGTTTCTCTCTTTCAGATGAAGTAATATACACCGGATGGTGAATTGTTGGGTCATTCGGTGGAGGTTGATGAAGCAGCACATCCATGATTCTATAACCTCTCTTCCTGTTTGCTTCAATGGTGAAATTTGATAATCCTTGGTCCAAAACATCTCCCATTAAAGATGTTAATACGGGTCCATGCTTCTCATCCGAAAGATATTGTGACTGTCTCAAGCTTTTTCTCCACTCAGTAATAGCTTCATCTAGTTTTAGTTCTTTGGCTGGAGCCTCTCCTGATGTGTAGCCTGTTTGTTCAAGTGCTTTTTGTCGTATAGATTTTAATGATTCATGACTGCGACAAGTGGCTAACCATATTTTATCCGTAGGGACACCATGTTTTAACCATGCCTTCACAGACTTGTTTTCTTCTTCAAGTATGAAATCAAACCCCTGTCCTTTGCTAACATTCCCACTCTTTGAAAAACTACAGTTATTTGCCAAATGGTGTTGTATCTCCTGAGGTAGCAAACGATACATGAAACTGTGATATATTTCAATATCTTGATACTTGGGATGATTTCTTCCATGAAAAAGTTCTTTACTCATCCATTTGCTGGCTTGAAGAAGGTCGTTGTTATTTCTACGAACAGACATTCTCATATTAATTATTGCTTGACTGTATCTGCAAGACATTTCAAAGAGGTATAAATAATTTGCATTTCGTTCCTTCGACTTTACGTAAGATATAAATCCATGTGGTGTTGCATGTTGGTTTTCAAGTTTACACTTTTCTATGTATGGTTTCACTAATTCCAGTATTGTTCCCAAATGAAAAATTAAAATGATTTGCCATGTCTTGTGGTTGTCTGAGCAATTAAGAGCAGTCTTTTGTGCCTTTTCTGATTGAAAACCCATAATTTCTACCAACGGTTTCATGAATACCTGCCAATTCAACTCCATAAAGCTTTTCATCAGGTTCATTTCGTAATGACCATCACCACAAATAAAAAATACCCAGTCAAATTCTTGAATATATGATGACCCTCCATGTCCGTGTTTTTTCTGGTCATGGTCTTGTGTCTCTTTAATACCTAAGAAGCCCTCTCCACATTGTGAGCATACAAAATACTCTTCTATAACTCTCCTTACAAGGCCATGGGGAAGTCCACCACAGCAAACAAATGTCCAATATCTTACTCCATCTGTGTTGGTGCATTTCACATACTTTGCAATTTTTGCCCTTCTGCCTATATGACGCAAAACTAGTATTATTGACTCGATGGAATTTGGGTTAACAAAAACTGGGTCAAGAAGTATTACTTCATTTGGCTTGCCACTGTGAGCAGATTCAATATGATTAAATTTCAAGCTTTGTCCAGATAATGACATATCTGATGGCTGCTTCCTAGTTTCATTGTGATCAAAAAATGTCTTGCCTTGTTTTTTTCCTGCTTCATTGTTCAACTGTGATGTTTGTGTTTGATCATCTTGTTTCTTTTTGAATTCAGATAATGAAATATGGCACTGAGTACATTTTCTCTTACTTTTCTCCAAAAGGCAATTGCATCTTGGACATCTTTTGAATTTTCTGTCCATCTCTAACTCTTCTATTCTTCTGTCTATATGATCTGTCCAGGAATTACTATTTGGATCAAGACTTATTTCTTCCGATACCTGCTCAATTGCTATGTCAATTATACGATAAACTTCATCGTAGTGTTTGCCTTTCAGTTTTGTGAAAAAATCTTTTATCTGTTCATTTTCATCTTCCAGGCTTTCAACCGAACAGAGCTCTGTAATTAATTCTTCTTTTCCGTTTGACGTCATCCATTTTCCAGGTGTTAACTCTTCTTTATCTTGCAACTTTATGTGTTCTTCCACCTGAACAACAGCAATGTTTGTAATTATTGATGTCTGAACTTTGCTGGCAGCGGTTACATTCCAAGTTTTTCCTATTACCTGTTCGTTATCAAAAATAAATACTACATCTCCAGCTGGACATTTGGCTTCATTCTGAATATTAATATCAGTTATAAAACTATGCAAAGTTGTATATTTTGAACCTGGAATGGCAGTTCCTAGTACATTACAAGCTTGTTTATTTTTTTGTTGAAGAATACACAACAAGATTTTGCATAAAGGACCAAGCTCCAACAAATTCTGGATCACATAGTCTATATATACTCTCAAGTAGTGGAATGAAATGTTTCATCTTTACAGAATCAAGTGTTTGCTGTGTAAATGCAAGAACGGCTTTAACCAATGTTTCATCAAAGCACTGAAGGTATTCATTCAAGTTCATGTCTACAAGTGTTTCTAATTTGCTAAAGGGATAAGATTCCTGCAAAAAATGCACCTTACTTTTCAGACTTTCTTCCATATTTAAGCTGTTTATCAATTCATTAATGCATTTAGATTTCTCATTGTTGTCCAACGATGAAAATATATCAAGTATTTTGTCAATTCCAGACTTTCTTTGGGATTTAATATTACTGTCATTTTCTGTGCATATTTCACAGTTTTCAGTATGAGGCGTAAATTCTTTTGGTGTAATGTTGAGATCAGAATAATTTTTCTTTGTTTTTGCATTTCTACATCTGAACAAAACACATCTGCATGCATTGCATAAGTAGTTTGGATGAATAAAATCTTGATCTTCATCAACATTAATTTCAAAGATATATCGGAGTTCTTTCGTGTATTTGAATTTACCAGTTCTTTTCTTTAGTTCAGTTTGAGTTCCACATAGTCGACATAGTTTCTGAATATTGATAGCATGTGCTGAAAAAGTTAAATAAATTAATAAAATCACATCAATTAGAGGCTCCAATGAGCCTGTAATCGCTCACATGGCTCAAAGTTGTTTTGGCAAAGTCCCGTCATGGTGGCAAATTCCCAGAGGGTCCAATATTGAACTATGATTGGCCATGATGGCCATAATGGATAGAGCCAAGCAAAACCAAACATAAATTTTAAAGAGGGCCATCCAAAGACTATTCCTCTAAAGCTTGGTTAAAATTGGCTTAGCATTTTCAGAGGAGTTGACGAAAATGTAAAATTCTGATAGGGTCCAATGTTAAACTATGTCAAGCCATGGCTGCCATATTGTATGGCTCCCGGTAAAACCTAATATATTTTGTACAGAGGACCATCCAAGGAACACCCCACTTAATTTTGGTTAAAATTGGCTTCATGGTTTTTAGAAGAGTTGACGAAAATGCAAAATTCCCATAGGGTCCAATGTTAAACTATGTTGAGCCATGACGGCCATATTGGATGGCGCCTGGTGAACCCAACATAATTTGTATAGAGGACCATCCAATGAACATTCCATTCAAGTTTGGTTAAAATTGGCCTAGACGTTTCAGAGGAGTTGAAGAAAATGTAAAATTCCTATAGGGTCCAATGTTAAACTATGTCGAGCCATGGCAGCCATATTGAATGGCGCCCGGCAAAACCGAACATATTTTTAAAGGACCATCCAATGAACATTCCACTAAAGTTTGGTTAAAATTGGCTTAGCGGTTTCAGAGGAGTTGATGAAAATGTAAAATTCCCATAGGGTCCAATGTTAAACTATGTCGAGTCATGGCGGCCATACTGGTTGGCGCCCGGCAAAACCAAACCACACTTTTTAAAAAGGACCATCAAATGAACATTCCACTAAAGTTTGGTTGAAATTTGCCTAGCGGTTTCAGAGGAGTTGACGAAAATGTAAAATTCCCATACGGTCCAATGTTAAACTATGTCCAGCCATGGCGGCCATGTTGGATGGCGCCAGGCAAAACCGAAAACAATTTTCATAAAGGACCATCCAAGGACCATTCCACCAAAGTTTGGTTAAAATTGGCCCAGTGGTTTCAGAGGAGTTGATGAAAATGTAAAATTCCCATAGGGTCCAATGTTAAACTATGTCGAGCCATGGCGGCCATGTTGGATGGCGCTCGGCAAAACCGAACACACTTTTTATAGAGGACCATCCAAGGACCATTCCACCAAAGTTTGGTTGAAATTGGCTTAGCATTTTCAGAGTTGATGAAAATCAGAGTTGATGAAAATGTAAAATTCTCATAGGGTCCAATGTTAAACTATGTCAAGCCATGGCGGCCATGTTGGATGGCGCCCGGCAAAACCGAACACAAGTTTTATAGAGGACCATTCAAGGACCATTCCACCAAAGTTTGGTTAAAATTGGCCTAGTGGTTTCAGAGGAGTTGATGAAAATGTAAAATTCCCATAGGGTCCAATGTTAAACTATGTCGAGTCATGGCCGCCATGTTGAATGACGCCCAGCAAAACCGAACACAATTTTTATAGAGGATCATCCAAGGACCATTCCATCAAAGTTTGGTTAAAATTGGCCTAGCGGTTTCAGAGGAGTTGATGAAAATGTAAAATTTTCATACGGTCCAATGTTAAACTATGTCGAGCCATGGCGGCCATGTTGGATGGCGCCCGGCAAAACCGAACACAATTTTTAAATAGGACCATCCAAGGACCATTCCACCAAAGTTTGGTTAAAATTGGCCTAGCGGTTTCAGAGGAGTTGATGATTTTATGAAAAGTTTACGATGACGACGACGACGACGACGGACGCAAAGTGATGAGAAAAGCTCACATGGCCTTTTAGGCCAGGTGAGCTAAAAATGAGGGGATCAAAATTTCGTGGTAATATGCACAACTACATATGATGTCCTTGCTACATATCAAGTTTCAGAAAAATTGGATGAGCAGTTTCAGAGGAGTTGCACTGACAAGGTCACTTATGAGGATTTACGGCAAATTTCTAAGTTCAAAGGGGCATAACTCCTGAAAAAATGACGGGATCAAAATTTCGTGGTAATATGCACAACTACATATGATGTCCTTGCTATATATCAAGTTTTATAAAAATCAGATGAGTAGTTTCAGAGGAGTTGCGCTAACAAACTTTGTGATGGACAGACAGACGGACAGGCCAAAAACAATATGTCTCCCCACCAAAGTGGGGGGAGACATAATTTTCTAATTACGTAAATTAATTCACGGATATTTTTTTAAATACATAACGCATAGAATTCAATGTGCTACATGTAATTGTTTATATTTATGATACATTTACCACTTTTTAAAGCTAACCAAAAAAAAACACTAAGCTTTTAACTGTGTGTAATAAAAATTTTTTTTTTTGCCATCAAACGAAGGAAGTTTCTGAAAAACACTGCACTATTCTATCAGTCAAAATATCAATCTCTGCAAGAAATATACAGTTGAAATTTAATGTATAGAAACAAGAGACATGAATTCATGTTCAAATGTGCCACTGCACTGGCAATAGGATACAAACATACTGAGATAAAAGACAAAAATTGAAATATTTCAGAGATGCAAGTTTAAAAACCAGGATAAGATTTTCACATTTAGTGTTCCCTTTCTTAATGAAAACAGACTTTTATGAAAATGGTCTAAGCAATAAAACAAGTCATTAAAGAAATTGTCTTATCCTTCATAATTACATCATAATTAGGTCAGCAATAAAAATAATAAGAAGACTCAAGATTTCAAGATTGTATTAACACAAAAAGAAGATAACAGGAAATGCCTACAATGACAAACCCCACAAAAATAGGCAAGTCGCAAACCACTTCTCAAGAAAAAACATAAAACAAAGAGCGACCAAAACATGCATAAAAACGACAGAGAGTCAGGATAGTCTTACTTTGTACAGACACATCTATAAATGTGGTGGGGTTGAACCTGTTTATGGGTACCCAAACCTCCCCCTTATCTATCCTTTCCCTCTAATGTTAAAACATACGATAAAATCCATGCATTATGATTCCCAACAAAGTGGCCACAAGCTAGAAAATTAGGATACACCGACAATACTTGATTTAGATAACCAGGTCAAAATGTGCTCGCTTAGACTGTAAAGCTAGCTAGGGTTCACATGTCTGCTGGTCGGATACTGTCGGACAATTAAACAGAAGAATCAGAAAGAACACTCCCAACGGGTCTAATCGAAATTCATCAAAGAGTTTAATTGGCATCCGAAGGTTAGAACAAAAATTAGTAGGGACCGCTTGCAACTTTGATGGAAGACTGGTGCATGTAGCGCTGGGTTAATGTGTGGTGCAGAAAAAACTCTACATTATGTTGTATCCACTCGTCTGTAGCTCTTTTGTATATTGAAAGATTGAAGTTAATTGGGGAAGTCAAAAGAATCTAGGGAAAAACGAGAGTTGTATTACTAGGCATCAAAAAGTTTAAAATGATTTGGCAGTTTTCTAAAATGAAAGACAAAACCCTCATATTTTTTTCTTACGCCGCATTTTGGATTTCATAAAATAAAAAAAAGTTCGAGTCGACAGGAAATTTTGAGTCGGGCGGTGATGAGAAACTGACACGCAGCCATAGTAAACAAAAAATAGAAAATAACAGCAACAAATTTAAATGATGAAAAATAAAAAGTTAAAACAAAAAAGCAAATAGTGCGACACAGAGGACTAGCCCGGTCACTTGTATTCTCAATAACATTGGTTTTTAATGTGTACCAAATGAAAATGCAATGCAATTGTCTCACGTGTACGGTGTAAAAAGTGTGCCTATGTGATACTCATATTGATATTCTGTCTTTCCTAACATTTTCCTTTCATTCCGTTTTCAGTATTCCGTTCCGTTCCGTTTTCCGTTTCCGCGTTTTAGTAACACCCCTTTGTAACTATATGTAAAAATTTGTAAGGTTCCTCGGAACCTGGTGTCTCGCCTGATATCAGTTTGTCAACTGACAGCAGGTGAGACACTGTGGTTCCGTGGAACCTTACGAATTTCCTTTATCAACTTAGCTTTGAGTCTTCCCCGGAAGACGTGTGTCGCCTGCATGTCGACAACAGAACATTAAAAATAAATATGGTTCTAGTAATTGCTTGACACAATAATTTGTTTGACAGTATAATTTGTTTGACACTGTAATGTGTTTGACACAGTAATTAAGAGGAAACCAATCAAAACAATTGTATATGAAACTGTTATGTGGAAAATTCAAAGTCTCGGTAAACAGAAAGTTGATATCCGATAAACCTGAAAAGGGGAGACACCTTACAAGTCATCATGTCTAAATTATTCACCAAATTTCAAATCATTCCCCCAAGTGGTTGCAGAGAAAAGTGTTACGAAAAATTGTATATGAACACTGTTATGTGAAAAATTCAAAGTCTCTTTAAACAGGAAGTTGATATCTGATAAAGCAGAAAAGGGGAGACACGTTACAAGTCATCATGTCAAAGTTATTCACCAAATTTCAAATCATTCCCCCAAGTGGTTGCAGAGAAAAATGTTAAGAAAAATTGTATATAAACACTGTTATGTGAAAAATTCAAAGTCTCGGTAAACAGGAAGTTGACATCCGAAAAACCTGAAAAGGGGAGACACCTTCCAAGTCATCATGTCAAAGCTATTTACCAAATTTCAAATCATTCCCTTTAGTGGTTGCAGAGAAAAGTGTTACGAAAAATTGTATATAAACACTGTTATGTGAAAAATTCAAAGTCTCGGTAAACAGGAAGTTGATATCCGATAAACCTGAAAAGGGGAGACACGGTACAAGTCTTCATGTCAAAACTATTTACCAAATTTCAAATCATTCCCTCCAGTGGTTGCAGAGAAAAGTGTTACGAAAAAGTGTGACGTGGACGACAACGACGCAAGACGACTAAAGTGATCCCTATATGTCGCCCCACATTTTGTGTGCAGGCGACACAATAAACAAATGAAGACAATGAAGCATAAAATGATGGTCAAAGCAAACCAATTTATAAAAGAATACTTGCTTCCTCTATAAAATACGTCTGTTTACAATATCACATGATCCTATGTCTAATAGGACAGAAGGTATCAAATAAGATGTAAATTCTAACACGAGCCAATGAAGCGTAACATGTAGGTCACAGTGATCTAGTCAGTACCTAATACTTGCTCTATCAGTGAAATACATCTAAATGCAAGATTACTTGGTCCTATGTACAATAGTACCCAAGATATTAAATAAGATGTAAATTTTATGAAGAGTCGATGAAGCGTAAAAGATAGGTCACAGTGACTAAATTGGTATTCTATACTTGCTTCCTCACCATGCTGCATCTGTAAACATGATTTCATGATCCTATGTATAATAGTAACCAAGATATAAAAATAAGATGTAAATTTTATCAATAGTCATTGAAGCGTAAAATATAGGTCACAGTAACCTAGTTGGTGCTCCATGCTTGTTTCCTCCCTATTATACATCTGTAAACAAGAATACATGATCCTATGACTTACAGTAGCCTAGCATTAAAAAATCAGTGAAAAAAAAACTAAGTCCAGTTAACCCTAAAATAACGGAAAAATTGAAAAAAAATATTTCTAAATATTGCCATGGATACAATTTTTTGCCCATAAATAAGCCGTTGACCAATTTTCAGGCAATTCCATGAAGGTTTAATACATTTATATCAGTTTTAAAAAACTTTAACCTAGGGTTAACCTGATTGTTGATGACGACACAGACGACAGGAATTTGGATCGCTATGTCTCACTTCTGCGAATTTTCGTCGCAGGCGAGACAAAAAGGACGATGGCGAGAAATGGTCCTTGGCAAGCCGGTCCCCTTAAATGCGCCTGTGGAGTGTAAAATGCACCCAGAGAACACTATGACTGTCCACTTTTCCAGGAAATTAAAGGGGAAAATGAAAATATGTGTTAAATATATAATTTACATGGTTTTATTTGTCTTAATGAAATTCGAAAAAAAAGAAACAAGATGTACATGAATGTGTACATGTACGTATATCTAAGTGTTTCAAATCGACTTCCTGTAAATAATATGAAAATCATTTTATTAAAGAAATTCTAAAAGAGCATAATTAGATTAAATAAAGTAGTGAGACAAAATAAAACAAATAAGAAAAGCTATACTTATTAAAGTTCATCTGAACGAATTTAAAAAGGGGACAAAGACTCAATTGGCTGGGTTGCAGAGCACGAAACAAATCTCTCGGGATTTAACAGTTTAAGTTGATTTTATCATACAAACATTAAATTTTACAAAGGTGAAACTTCACTGGTTTTTACTTGATTTGAGACAGTTTTTCACACCAACTGATAGAATTTTCGAATCCTGTGCTCAAGTTTTTTTAGCGATCTTGAAAAAATCTGCCCCCGTCCCAGACTCCTGACATGACACCTATCTAAAATTTTGAATTTGACCCCATTCCTAAAGAAAAAGGCCTCATTTTTCATCAAACATATTCCCAATGTGATATTTCTGTGTTAATTCTTATAAAAGTTCTCTTAAACTACAGTACAGAAAGGGTGTTAACGTGATAAATCACCGTGATAGTGGAACCACCCATCTAAGTGAAATGGCTGTAACTTTTTTCCTGTTTGACCAATCCTTATACATTTTTTTGCATTTTGGGTGTTTACTAGCAACACTCTTAATTCAGAAAAAAGTAAGGAGATTGGACAACCTGAAAAAAAGTTACAGCCATTCCACTTAGATGGTTGGTTCCACTATCACGGTGATTTATCACGGCAACACCTTTTCTGTACTGTACAAATAAAGAGTGAATATGGTTTGGTAAATAGTCAGATTACATAATTTTCTTGTTGTGGGTAATGTGTAAACAATGCTGTAAATCGCCGGTATCTCCCCTTTTCTAACAAAATTTTCAAAGTTCTCATTTTAAGAGGTTGTCCAAGAAAAAACCAGGCAGTAGGTGGCACATGCAAAATTTTGTTTCTGAATAAAATTGACACATTTGAGTTTATATACTTGTACCTTGTCATAAATGAAGATTAGTTTGCAGAAAAACACAATAGTTTGGGTGTAATAAATTACATAAGAAGCACTAAAATTTGTGCAATGAAGGGAGATAACTCTTCAAAATGTACATAATTTAGTTGCTTTGCTAAGGATCTTTAAAGGCAATTTGAGTCATCCATATGTCAAATTGAAAAACCATTATTATTTCTGACATACATATGGGTAAAACATTTCATCCGAACAAAAAATTTGGTTGGATCAATTTTACCATGTGCCATCTATATAATATGGTTTGCCTGATATGTTCTTGGACAGCCTCTTAACATAGAAATTCAAATAAAATATATAAATTTCAAAAAAAGATAAATTTATTCAAATTAATTGATAGTCATAATTAAAACTAGAAAACTGACTGAGTCAGGCAGGGCCCCGCTGAGGCAAGGCCTCTCAGAACTTCAAACAATAAGTGCTAGGAGAAATATGAGTTCCACATCTCACAAAGCAGTCCCTTTCGTACCTTTTGTAAAAGCTGAGAAATGTTTAACTGAAGTATTAATGATGAACAGAAGTCAAAGTTTGGTTAAACAGGAAGTGGATGTCCGGCAGATCTGAAAATCGCTTACACAGTACAACTCATCCATATAAAGCTCCATACCAAATATCAAATCATTCCCTTCAGTAGATGGCTGAGAAATCTTTGACAGAAAAAATGTGGACGGACAGACAGGGTGAAAACTAAAGATCTCGATGCAGGGCCCTAATAATAATCAACAAGCTTTACAAAATGCAAGAAAACTTTATCAAAAACACTTCTGACTTATAAGAAGAGCATAATCACTGTACCTACATGTATCTACTCTAATTTATAGTTCGTATCTAGATTTTATGAGGTTCACAAAATACATTTTTAAACGATCAAAACAATTATTGGATGTCAAAAACAAACAGATCGGGACGAAAATACGCCAAATGCTTCAGGGTTTTGATTTGGTTGAAATTGGTATTATTTTTGCGGAGAAAACGTGAGATTTCATTTTTCTGACAGGCGTCTGTCCTTTTTTAAATGAGAATCAGTGTGCGTAAAACTAATTTCAATCTTATACACGCATTTTATGCCTTTTTACTAGGAATCTTGATGTTTAAAAGAAACTTTATTAGTTTATCTCTTAGTTATCAAAAGAATTAAAGTCCTAAGGGGGTTTGATTATACTGAATATATTTGTTTGTTTGCTTTTGTTTTGCTTTTGTTTTGTTTTGATTTTTTTTTTTTGGGGGGGGGGGGGTCTTTTGTTTGTCGTCTCACTTTGTCAGAGTTGATTATTTTTTTTCTCCAGTACACGCAATAAAGGGTATTTGTCTCTTTTTGAAATAATTTTTAAAAACTGCAGCAATACCGCACGTGGGTTAGAAAATCGTTCTTTCATGTATGCAAAATTTCAGGGTATTGGTTTACATATATATATATATATATATATCAAAAATCTGTAACATGCGTTTTTATCATGTTCATCTTTGAACAAGATATTGTTTTTTTTAGTGTTGATAATTTCGTTTTGGTTTGTTTGTTTGTCTACTATGTTGATAAATTCTTCTAAAGGCACACAGAAAAAAAGGGTTTTGTTCAAAATGAAGGTGGGGCGGGTTCGGATGGATATCAAATTATATATTGAAAGAAGGGAGAAAAAAAAGATATTCATACAAAAAGGATTTTAAATTAAAGTTTGTTTTTGGAGGCAAAAACATATGTCTCCCCCCGTGCTGCCAGTTGAGTAGTTACAATGGAGTTGCCTTGACAGGGTTATCTCAGAGGAGTTTTAGCAATATTATAAGTTTGAAGAGTCATAAACTCAACAAAAATTCTGGGATCAAATCTTGGTGATAATATGGCACAACTACATATGATGTCCTTGCTACATATCAAGTTTCATAAAAATCGAATGAGTAGTTTAAGAGGAGTTGCACTGACAAGGTTACTAATGAAGATTTACAGCAAATTTCTAAGTTCAAATGGGCATAACTCCTGTAAAAATGAGGGGATCAAAATTTTGTGGTAATATGCACATCTACATATGATGTCCTTGCTACATATCAAGTTTCATAAAAATCGAATGAGTAGTTGATAGGTCATAGGTCTGGCTCTAAAATTTAACATGCATTACATTAGTTTATAAGCAACATTCCTGTAAAGTTTCAAGATTCTAGGTTAAAAACTGCAGGACTTAATTATTGCATTTAAAATGTCTAATTTCTATTTTTAGTATATAACTTATAAGCTACCTTCCCAGTGTTTTTTTAATGGCCATTTTGGTGCCTTTATAAGGACCTTTCCCAATGCATATTATTTAAAAATCATGCAGAATTCCCAAAAATCTGCCAATTTTCTTCCCAAAATGGTTAAAAAAAGGCACCAATTTGATTCCCAATTGAAAATTTAGAAAAAACACTGCTTCCTGTGAAGTTTCAAAGTTCTGGGTTCAAAACTGTAGGAGTAATTGATTTCACAAATTCTCCCCGACCGCCCGCCCGTACTTCACCATACTATAGACAGGATTTGCACTTCGTGCAACCCAGCCAGCCAAAAATATGGCCGTTTTTACACCTCAACAACACTTTACTATGTACACAGACGAACCTGTGAAACAGAGAACAATTTAAGGCATAGCTGTACCTAGATATGCAAAATATACATAACATGTACATAAAATTATTTCAGAAAAAATGACAGTATCTTACCTGGTATTTGCGTTCTATTTTTTAATTTTCCAATGTTCCAGGGCAACCAAAATAAACAAACATGTGAATTTCCTATGTGACGGTCCACCCTGATTATGTAGTCTACTAACCTGTTTGTTTACAGGTGTGTATTGATTTTCTATTGAGTAGTATGTCAATTTGTAAAGAACTCACCTTTCAACTCTGGGGAGAATCTCAAAGACTTTGCTCAACTTAGTTTATTTTGGCACCCTCTGCAACACGGAGAAAAAATGAACAGAAGAATTGACTAAATATTTTAATATTTTAAAGATGAAAATGCATTCACAACTTAACTATCTAGGTCCAGCTACCCTTTTAATTTATCACAAGTGCACAGGAGAGTCTGTAGTCATATCAAAATTTGTGGTGTTTTGGAAGCCATATTATCCAAAAGGTTCTGATGAACCTTGATAGAGAATTTGATTTAAAAAACGACTGTAATATTTGTAGATTTGTCCCTGTATCATTATATTTATACCATATATCTTTTATCTTAACATTCGTATAATTCGACCTTTGGATCAAGTTAGCGTGTTAGAACCCTTTAATTTCCGGAAAAGTGGATCTTCACAGTGTTTCCCGGGCGCATTTTCTCTATCCAGGTGCACCAGGGAGAATTTAGGAGGACCCTTGGCAAGATCTGATCGGAAGCCAGTAGAGGTTCCTCATCCACACATTTGTGGATGAGGAGCCACTGCCACAACAATAGAAAAACAAACTATGAATATGTATTTTGGTATATATTTTCTTAGATATGTGTAAAATGCATTATATTCTGTTATTTTCATTAAATTTTGAAGTATAATCGTCTGTTTTATTGATTTTTTTTAAGATTGGGAAACGTGACTTGTTGTCGTAATGGCAACTACTGGAGACAACTCCTCCGAGTTGATGTTTTGTGATTATTTCATGGTGTGTTTGGTCTAATTTTTCTTTTTATTGTATAAAGTTTCATGAATTGTGTAGTAATTATTGAAAATTTGTAATTATTGGAGTATAAACATGAAA
>JAOXYH010762151.1:0-12772 GCA_028566455.1 Botula fusca | reverse complement strand
AATATAGTCATGTCGTAAGAATC
Source organism: Botula fusca (assembly GCA_028566455.1). Lineage (NCBI taxonomy): Eukaryota > Metazoa > Mollusca > Bivalvia > Mytilida > Modiolidae > Botula > Botula fusca. Next base: position 12,749 of record JAOXYH010762151.1, on the reverse strand, counting down.
AAATGTGGTCACGTTTTTGTAAAATTGGGGTCAAAGGTTATCATATGATATCTTTGTAAAAGTAAAAGATCGGCAAACAAGAGTTGTCTCCCGTAATCCCTTCCGTAAATTCTAAAAATCAGGTGGTTTATTTGTAGCTGTTACTTTAAAGTTTCATACTCGATATGAAAATTCATATTCTTACAGCAAAAATGTCGTCAAAATGACGGTTTCAGATGCAGTCATTCATTTTTGACGTTTTGCTACGTATTACATGTAGCTATGACCTTCACCTTTCACAAATTCAAAATTTCCCATCAAAGTATTGTTTTCGAATAAAATATGCTTCAAAAGTATTTTTTAAGTTGAAACGTCGGAAGTAGCTATATTATTGACGCTAATGACGGCATTATTACCAGAGTCAACACAATGCCTTTAGTCAGTTTTCCAGTACACCGATTTCTTTTACTATTCTACAAATTGTACTGCTTGTATTCATGACAAAGTGTGTAGACACCTTGATCTACGGCCAGGCATATAATACCCTAGTTTGTCACACCTTATCGTCTGTCGTCCGTCCGTTGTTGTCAGCTTTCTGCATTTCGATCTTTTTGAAATTACCGGGCCAACCGATCCAAAACTTTGCCGACTTGATCTGTGACAAGTGTTGTTCAGTCTCTTTATTCCCTGTTATTCCCTACTGAAATTCAGTAAGACCATCAGTGAAATACTAGCTTCTCAATGACTAAAATTTAAAACTCCTCTGAAAAGTGACCTTGCAAAAATTATGCTTGTAATAGTACAGTACCCATTTACAACGGCAATAAATACTTTAAATTATCTTTTCGAGCTTAATGTACCGGCATAACATATAATTTGTTAGAAAAATTTGTATAGTTTAATTTCTAGCAAGTTGTAAGGGGTTACTTTGCTCATATTGTTTTAACTTTTGCCATTTATCTGGACACACAATATGATTAATGTGTAAAATTTTGTGCATATAAAGCAATTTTAACGGACTATTTTTATTTGTATCGTCTTTTTGAAGGGTTCTATGAATTGTTGTATTCGTCTGATACATTGTATGTTTATTTGTCCCATAAACTTGTATAACTCTAGGAAAACCTGACATGGCATCCATTGTGACAAATTGATTTTGATTAGCTGGATTTCATACTCTAGCACTCTGTGTAGCACATATGCCATACGCTGCCTGGCTTTTGTATTCTGACGGTCAAAAACCTCTATATACAATTTTCAAATTATACTTTTAGCTTTTTTACTAAAGTCTGACTATTTTGCTATACAATGAGTGAAAAAACATGATATGTGTAGGCTTCAACCTTTTTAGCAACTTGATACCATGTTACGGTGCGAGAAAAAAATAATAAAAATGTTATTTTTAGGAGGGGTCGGCAACATAACATATGTCTCAGTAATATATTAGACAGCAAACCCTTTCGCCTTAACTTAACATTGGTTACCTGTCATTATTTTTGTACTTTTTATTATTGATTTGCGGTGAAATTTTCAACCTTGACTCAAAAGCGTTCCATACCGATTATATGGTCAATAGTATGAAACAAATGCTATAATTAAGACTCGCATTTTTGTCAGCTTAATAGAGCAATCTTTAATTTGTGTTCATGTTTTTGTATCAAGTACTTTGATTTCCAGAGCAAGGAAAATTTCGAAATTGTCATCAAAAATAGCATTTCTCGGAAATGATGGTGGACTTGTACCCTCCATCTATCCCGAAATTAATATGTATCTTTTTATATGGCTGGGTTTAATTTAAATTAATATATCCGATATGGCTGCTAAATGGGGATCGTAGTTTTGCTTTTTGAAAACTTTACAACTATTTTGTGAATCTGTTGACGTATATGAAATGTTCGTTTTCAGCTTTGATAGAATAAAGGTGCTGAAAAATGTTCAAGACCATTTGTTGTCGATTGTATGATCTTCATGGAACGCTAAAAAATCTCAAACGTCTGTTGAAGACCTTATGGCGACCCCTAGATGTATGTTCTTGGTTAGTTTATTTCGGAGATGGAATGTAGTTTCTTTGCCATACCTTCACATTCCTTCTTCTTAATATTTGAAATACTGGTACAAGTAACCTGGATCTTTGCAAAATATATTGTATTAAAGTTCAATTTACAATATTTTCCGATCATATTAAAGGGGGAAAAGGTTTCTGATAAAAAGAAAAATATTTTCCTCGTTAACTACAAAGTTGAATGAACTATGATTTCTAAAATGATTTACGTGCAGTGAATTATCGAATGCCCGGGAATAATTATTTTGAATTGACTAGTTTTTAAGTTTTCAAAAACGGCTTTCTTCGGACTTCTAGACAAAGTGGAATAAAATGTAATATCCACGGATATACTAGTTTAGCGACACAGACTATGCTGAAACTCAGTCAGTTCATCTATTTAATTTTGCCATCAGCTGATGCAACATAATCTGTGGTATGAAATAAACATACATGAAACTCGTACGAAGTACATCATTATACATTTGATCCTCCGTGCCCATTACCCCATCCTCCTCAGTCATACAAATGACTGGCTTGACATAATTCAGGCTTTTTGATATATTCAAGAATACATATTTCCAATCGCATCTAATTACAAAAAAAATCTAGCAAAAAGTAGATGATAGCTGCATCTCACCAGACACATTATCAACTGAATATAAATAGATTTTTCTAACATTAAGACATATGTAATGCCGATACATTAATAAAATTCTTGATAAGAAAATAAAACGCCTGTTTCAATGGTGCATGGGCACCATACCATTACATGCATCAGTGTTGCCATTCTTGCCGCAAGATCAATTTTTATTTTGGTCAGTAGCGTCAGAAAAATATTTTAAATTTCAACCAGTAAGAGGACTAATATTGCCCATGCGTCCTTATTGAATTATAGCAGGGAATAAATACATTTTTAACGATAACTTATCATACACCAAACCTGCAAAGTTTGGAATCAATAGAGGTGGTGGTTTCAGGAAGCTGACGAGAACAACGGACGGACGACAGACGTTAAGCTGTGACAAACCATGGTGTCATATGCCTGGGCGCAGACGAGGTGAGCTAATCAACTGATTTTAAATATTGAGTCATGAGTACAATTTGTATGAATTGTAAAAGAAATCAATGTGCTAGAAATCTGACGAAAGGCATTATGTTGACCCAGGTAAAAATGCCGTCACTACCGTCAATAATGTAGCTACTTCCGATGTTTCAACTTAAAAATAATTTTGAAGTATATTTTCTTCGGAAACAATACTCTGCTGAAAAATTTTGAATTTGTGAAAGGTGAAGGTCATACCTACATTTAATACGTAGCAAAACGTCAAAAATGAATGATTTTATTTTAAACCGTCATTCTAACGTCATTTTTGCTATAAGAATTTGATTTATTATATCGAGCGTGAAACTTTATAGTAACAGCTACAAGGAAACCACCTCATTTTTAAAATCAACGGAAGGGATTACGGGAGACAACTATTATTTGCCGATCTTCTACATTTTTAAGTATATCGTGTGATAACCTTTGACCCCAATTTTACAAAAACGTGACCACATTTGATTCTTACGACATGACTTTATTGATAGTACATGGTTTCCTCTTTCCAACGATATATAATTTAGCCGTGTGTTATTCCGGTATATTAAACTCGATAATTAAGCGTCTTTTTCACATTGGGTACCGTACTATATTGTGTGGTGATCGGAATCCTGGATTAGTTATAGTATAATTCTTGTGATATTATTCAACCAAAAACCGTCGTTTGGTTTTATACTATTGTACTTTTACGATCTGGGATAACGAAAAGGAAGTTCCGCAATGGGCAGCAGAATAAAATTAGCTATTCAATAAATCATTGTGCGGAGAAATTATTAGATGGTCATATGTCCAAAATACTTTAATTTAAAAGTACAACCCGTTCACAAGAAAATATACCAATTTGTTCATTTTTTCTCGAAATTTATATTGTAAGGCTTCTCCTTTTTTGTCATTGACCCTAAGTTCCATTTCAGTTGTTTTTAACTATTGAAACACTTTTTTTTTCTCCATCATTACTGCGAACAATGTTTCGAAAATTTTGTTGTATATCGGAAATAACCAAATATTTCTATCTGTGACGGAGCTTTTTCACTTTCACTAACAATGCTGATTTGTTATTCTGACACCATTCAATAGTGAACAAGTGCAGTTTAAGGACAAAAGCAATAGTGGGAAAAATAAAAAAAAACTTTTATTTCTCGAAGTAAAAACAAATTTACATAAAATGAAGTGAAGCCAGGGGTGTCATATTAATATCCATACTGCGACAAACACATAGAAATTCCATTGTCCATGTATATATAGATTAACTGAATAATGCATAGCAAAATTCGTATTGCATGCATGCCTTATCACCCCATGAAACCAATATCAGACGGAGGGATGATATTGGTCATTTTCCGAAGGTTATCAGTTATAAATTAAGGGTACAATCGACCCGCATATGATTATACCTCCAGCATAATAATTAGCGGAAATAGCAAAAAAGAACAAAACAAAACGAAACAAAACAAAAAAACAAAACAAAACAAATTAAAAAAAGAAAAAACAAAAACAAAACAAAAGAAAAAAGAAAAAACCCACCCCTAAAAAACATTCTGAAGAAAACAGCCTGAAGTCATGCTCTTGAGTTTTAATTCATTATAAATCATCAGTCACAAACAGTTCTTTTAGTTCTATGATTGATCAGTTCATCTTTGCTTTTTATGTAACTCTCATACTCCATTCCAGAAACTGCATGACAAAGAGGGGAAAAGGGGGCATGTGTCTGGTCACGAATCTCAGAAAATATAAATTTCAAATCTCGATTCACACAATTTACGAATCACAGTGAATAAGAGAGATTAATTACAGGTCACGCAAATTAAGAGCGTGTCTCACAGAAAATCATGCAAAATCGTCCAGATGCAAGGTTTCCACTTTACAATGGCACATGGTTTGGTTGATAGGTCTAATTGAAAGACACACTGTGGCAAAAGGAAATTTTTGAAAAATCAAAGATGGCCGAAATATAGGTGCCATCTTGGTTTCCCAGCTTTTGCTTAAAATTTCGTCAAATCTCTGTTTAAATTAACACTTTTCACCCCATCCTTTCTGCAAAATATCTTAACCTCATTACTTTTGTTATATGTTTCCTAAATTGGGTTTTAGGAATAGTTTCAAAGAATGCCCCACAATTTTAGCTTAAAATAACATAACAGTGGTAATATGTGATCTATTTTGGCAGTTTGCCAATATTCAAAAAACGATTAAATTCTACGAATTTCATGGAGCTCCTATCCCTAAGATAGCGCTTTGATCTTCAATTTTGTATTACATATGTATTAGGGCTGCATTAATGATATAAATAACAAAAATCTATCTTTGGCAAATAATTATGTGTTTGGCTACAGATGGTCAAAGTGGGTCGTTTTTCATACCATGCCATAAAAATGCCATTTTTTTAGCTCAAATATTCACCAAATTTTTATTTACTGTGTGATTTTATATCTTTGATGTAATGCCTTTTTAACAAAATCAAAGATTAAGTGATCAAAAGAAACACAAAGTCAGACGGGAAAGGTAAACAATGGTTACTTTGAATTTTTTGCATAAAATTCTAAAAATGCCATTTTGACATGAATATATTTTTTAAACCAAAAATTGTATTTACCAATGTAACTGTGACTTGAAGTGTCCTATGTTTGCCATTTATTAACGAAAGGAGTACCCCTTTTGTATCCTATCCGTAACTTCTCCTAAATCAGTGATTGAATTTCAATGAAACGTTCACAGATTCTTAATTACATGATGCCATTGTGTACCTCTTATGTTAGATTTTGATCTGAATAATTTTTGGGTCATAGACTTTGCCATTCATTAACAGATGGGGTACATATTTTATATCAGTGACTCCTCCTAAATCAGTACATAGATTTAAAAGGAACTTTCACAGAATCTTTATTTTATGTTTTATGATGTCATCGTGCACTTCCTATTTTGGATTTTGATTTGAATGATTTTTGGGGTTTCCCATAGAAAAACACGGACTTTGCCATGCATTAACATACAGATGATACCCCTTTTGTACCCGTAACTCCTCCTAACCAATGAATTCATTTCAGTTGAATTTTCACATAAATTCGGTTGTGCACGTTCTGTTTACGACTTTGATTTTAATGATTGTAGGGTTCCCACAGCAAAACATTTTGCACCTCTTATTTTGTATTTTGTTCAGACTGACTTTTGGGGTTTGCCAGGCATAACATGGACTTAGCAATATATCAATAAGGGGTTACACATCTTTTATCCGCAACTCCTCACAAACAGCTTTATGAAACTTTCTTGGAATCTTAGCCTCATCATGTACATGTACTTGTGCGGCTCTTATTTTATATTCCTTACAACTGGGGTTAAGCAGATTGGGGAGGCGGGGTATATACTTTGTGAGCTTTCCTCACTATACTCCTGTTTTTGAGAGTGAATTGGGAGAGTTTATGTAAGTGATAAATATGTCCTGGTAGAAATGTGTACGGTGATGACAGATATTACTAGGAAACGAAAGTCCATGGACAAATATCCCTAGGAATATCAATACGGGTAGACAAATATTTCTAGGAAAATTTTTCCTCGGACTAATATTCCTGGTAAAATTGATGTCTGGACATATCTTCCCAGGAGCTTTATTCCGTCCGGACCAATTTTCCTGGCGGACATATTTTCCTGCTACATTTACACACCGATAAATTATTTCTAAACAGCTTTTCTTTCTGTGTCTTACCTGGTTCGGTCCACATGTAATATTTTTACTACACGGTGATTGGTCAGTCGATATGCAACCAAAGCACCTTATACCTATAAAAAGACAGTGTTTGGAAATATTTAGGAATTATATAAAATTATGCAATATCAGAAAGAAAGAAAGAAAAAAGAACTGTGACTCTCTGTCAGTAATATCCCACACTGTGCTCAGCAGTGATACTATTGCATTCGAATTTCTATATATCAAATTTTATCAATGTCAAGCTGCATTTGGCTTCCGTTCGTTTTCGATAGTTTTGGAAATGTGACCTTAAATATTGTGTTTGGTTTTGCAGCTTTGATGGAAAATGACAGGTCTTCCTATTATTTGGCAACTATCGTGTCTGATGAAGGTTAATCTAGAAAAGCGCTTCTTTCTATTAAATATTATTGCAGAGTTATCATGTGACTTCAGTCCACTACCAACCTCAATACGTGTGGATTAGCGTCTTTCCTACATGTATTCTATATTCTTTCTATTAAATATTAAGTATTAGGTGTTCTTCCATATAATTACCAATTAATCACCAATCAGATGGTTTAGTAACCTGTCAAATGCTAGTTAACCCTGCGACCTCTTACCTTCAATAGCAAGCATTCCGTATCCATACACAACAGAAACAAACAATAAACAATGTGACCAGGACATTATTGTCTTGTTGTAGTCTTCTTGATGATAAGATAGGGCACACTCTAACGACCTTTCTATAATGGAGAATAATGGCTATGAACTACCAACAAAGGATTGACTGTTGGTCATTCAGTTCCACACAAATACAGTAGATACATTTATTTTCATGAGTATTAATTTTCGTTTGTTAGAAAAATATTTCGAGCATCTTAGGGACATCTTAATTCCGTGGGTTCGTCATTTTTAGTAGTACGACAAATATGTTGTGAAGTTCGTGCATATTTTAAATTCTTTGCTTGCCATTTCTTAAGAAACCCATGAATACGGGTATTAAATGAATTATAATTAATCCACAGTATATCTCATGCCTCGAATTATACAATCAGTTAAATAATGAATCAACATGAATTTAACCGACTTAAAAGGTACTAAGTAAAAAAAAAGAGGTATGCTTTTATTCGTTGGACTAAAAGAGGGAACTTTAAGTCAAACAAGTGTATGAAGTCTTATATTATAGGCTGAGGAGAGGTTTATGCCCTCTGCTTGCAAAAACATCCTTGGTGGATAAAGGCTTGATCAATGCTTGCCTTTTCTGCTATTTAATTGCAATTTCCAAGAAGATGCGAGTCATAGAAGTGCGATAATCTGAAAAAAAAAAAATGACAAAACGGTATGAAAAAGCCAAACCTAAGGTATCCGATCCATATAGCACACATTGGTGAGATTCAAGGGGCATGAAAAAAATCAATTGTCAACAGTTTCAAGATAAATTTTCGAAACATGACTATCTTAATATGCAAATTAGATGTTATAATTTAAGCGAGCGTAGAACAATACTTACATCCTGGTCTTTTCAGTGATCACGTGGTCTATTGTGGTACCGATGCTTTAATCTAACGTCGTCCCTTGTTGCAATAGGATCAGTAACAATACAAGATACCCAAAGATGAACTAGTCATTTGTATGATACGAATTCATAGGCATCTAGACCTACAATAGATTGCCGACTGTCTCAGTTCTAAATCTACTCATGTCAACTGTTGCAGTTATAAGAATAAACTCAGAGCTAGGTGTATGATATGAACTTTAGTTTATCATGAAAAGTCTTACGGCGACCTACAGATGTTATTATACCATAAGCTTGTAAGATGAAAAAATGAAACTCGAATACATGTTTAGGTGTTACTATGCGAAAAAGGTGGGTCTCATGTATTCCCTATAAACACTCCAGAGGAGTTACGAAATTTTCATCAAGAGTTACTCATTCTCACTTTTTGTATTGTTTTGCCCGATTGTTAATTGTCGCGTTTGATGTTTTTCCATTCACTTTTTGGCCTGTCGCCTTATGATATGCAAGCTTTGGTGTTCAGTTGAATGAACCTTTTACGAAGATACATTTTGTCACTACAACTTGAAAATGTTCATCCCTCAAAATGATTTGCTTGACTAATACATTGCCAGCGGGTTAATTGTCCTTTTGCTGGTCCTGCAGTGGTACATTTTCCACTACAATTTGAAAATGTCCATCCCTCAAAATGGCTTGTTTGTTCAGTACTGTTCAGCGAGTTCATTGTCTGGCTGCGTAAAAATGGTCGTTTTGTCAAAGGTGTTACTTGTCCGATAGTATTTGAGTTGGTTATTTCTGAAGTAGCTTTAGTTGTTTGACTATTTGAAAGAGGAAGTTTCTGTAGAGATTTAGTTGTCTGTTAATATTGAACGTGGCCATTGTGTAGATATTCTATTTAAAAATTGCCAGTTCTGTAGGTTTTGGGTTTTATGTCTAAGTGATATTTTCTAGAAAGGTAGTGGTAGTCTTGTAAAACAACCGAATGAAACGGACAACTGCTGGAGTTTGTTGTCCAGGACTATTGGTAAATTGTTATTTTTGTAAAGGTTTTGGCTGTAAGGTACTATTTGAATGAGAACATTTTGTAGAGATTGCAGTAGAGGTTTATCACAGCTTAGAAGTCTGCTGCCAATGAAAATCGTTGATAGAAGCCCGCTACCGATGAAAAACGATGATAGATGCCTGCTACCAATGAAAATCGATGATAGAAGCCTGCTACCAATGAAAATCGTGATAGAAGCCTGCTACCAATGAAAATCGTGATAGAAGTCTGCTACCAATGAAAATGGCTGATAGAAGCCTGCTATCAATGAAAATCGATGATAGAAGTCTGCTACCAATGGAAATTGGTGATAGAAGCCTGCTACCAATGAAAATCGATGATAGAAGCCTGCTACCAATGAAAATCGTGATAGAAGCCTGCTACAAATGAAAATCGTGGTAGAAGCCTGCTACCAACGACAATCGGTGAAAGAAGCCTGTTACCAATGAAAATCGGTGATGGTGATAGAAGCCTTCTACCAATGAAAATCGGCGATAGAATCCCAAATCAACAAGTTCAGGGGATAAATGCTGAAAACGTGATTCCAGGAACAAAGAAAAATCATGAATCAAGACAGAAAACTTAAATACTGTATACCAACTTATTTTCGGTAGTTTTATTTGAAATTTATGCAAATTGATGTTTTTGCAGCGACTTAATCTTGCAAATTAAAGTCTATCCCCTGTACTAGACAGGTAAAATAATAAAATCGGCGACCATTTTTTTTGCGAAATTTTCGCAAAAAAGAAATGAGTCGCGATATAATGCGGGCTTACGTTACAGCAAACAACAGAAATAGAAAAGATAAGCCAAGAACTAAAGCAACAAGAATGTTCACTCCATGAAAACTGGAAGTTACGTCAAGTCCTCCGGAAGGGTAAGCATGTACTACTCCGTTAATAATCTATGAAATAACTCCTTTAACTTGTGCGTGAACGGAAACAACCTGACGGAGTCTAGAGAAAAAATAGAAACAAGATATTCACCGATAGCAGGCTACTATGCAATGACAAAACCTGCAAGGATTGTTAATTCAACATTAACTTCAGGCATATGCATATTTGTGTTGAATTCAAAATTGTAACAGAATACTATATTTTATACATATCCAAGGGATTTTGTTGAGTCCTGGTTCTTTTTGCTTGTTTTCGCGCTTTTGCCTTGTCCCTGGATTCGCGTGTTTAGGATTTCTACTTGAAACTCTGTTAGCGATACTGAATAGATGGAAAAATGAAGTATCGATTATTTACATATAAACTTTTTCTGAATATCAAAACATTGTGAACAAATGTTGTACTTTCGTTTTAGTTCTCGCCGTTGCTCTGTACTGTATTACAACGGGGACATCATAATCATATTTTCCTGACCTGGGACAGGTGCATAAAATGTTGCGGGGTTAAACTAGTTTTGTGGAGCTTCAACCCTCTCCTTTTTTGATACGGTCAAGGAAGTTACAATCGTATAAAAACACGATAAAGGTTGATCTGGGATGCGCCCAATACCCATGGCGACCAGAAAATGGAAACAGAACAAAGGATTGCCATTTATGACTTATAAGTCTTGAAATGTTACTTCCGATGTTTTTCGATGTGTTGAATTATAATACATGTAGATCTTAAAAAGAAACTGCATACAGCAAAAATGTCCAAAACTCAAGATCTCCCAAAAGTCTAGTGCAGTGGATTCTGTTTTGCTTAATTTTGCTAAAGCTCAGTTGAGGCATAGAGGTGCTTAGAGAGCCCCTGTTTTATAATAAAAATCAATGTCATTTTTCACAAATGTCAAATTCTTTTTCCCACTTTTCCTGATTTTGTTCGGTATGTTAGTTTTTGGTATCACCTTTTAACGTATTTTACACGAGTTTCACTAGTTGATGATTTTGGGCTCCCTGTTTCGGTCATTTTGACATATGCTCGCTTTTACAAAGTTTTGGTCCCTAGCATCGCTGACAACTAATTAATTTACGAAATGTATACATCCGATGCATCAAAATCGGTATAAAATGTATCACAATTTGATGTCAAACGCAATCACCTTCCATTATGTACAAAATGAGTCATTATACTTGTAGTAAATTTTTGAGTTTTTTTGTTTTGTTTTTGTTTGCATATTCTGTCTTTTTTATTTTGTTTGTTTTGTTTGTTTGTTGTTTGTTGTTGTTTTTGTTTTTTTCTGTTGTTTCAACTCGAAAACATTTAGTTCAGTAAGGTTTAATTCCTCACAAACCGGTTTGGGAGAATACAGATTTCTTTAGAGGAACGTATTTTTGGTCTAGGATATTATTGTACTGTTTATAAATTATAATATGGCACTTTCCAAATCAGTCCTAGTATTATCATAATTATTATTATGAAACTCTCGGTAATTATTAATATATAATGATATTTTTCTGCCTTATACAACACAATTCCACAAAAACAGCTGACGTCGAGACTCAGGGATATCGTAAATCTCTGTTTTCGGTGAAGAATGGAAAACAAAGATACAAATTTATTGTTGTTGGAAGTAATTCCACATATTTTGTGAAGGGAGAATTCAAATCATCTTCAAAATAAACCGAAGATGTTATCATAATGTTAGAGATTTTGGCGACCAAATATTTGTCAGGTGTGATGCATGTGCTTTTCTACAGACTATTGGTATTCAAATTGGGAAAACTGCGCCCCTTACTTGCAAACTTCTTTTGCACTCATGAGGTCGATGTCATCTTAAACCTTCTACAAAGAAGGAAAAAACATTTCGCCATGTCCTTTAATCTCTCTTTCCTCTATATAGATGTTGTCTTGTCACTAAACAATTCACGATTTGGTGAATACTTCATATCATCTATTTCATGAACTCGAGATAAAGGACCGACACCATGAAGCCGGTATCATATCTCGAAGTAAGATTTAGAATTAGATGGAGGAGGACACCTATTGATCAAACTATATGACAATTGCTATGACTTCTTATTTCAATTAGTAAATTTTTCATTTATTTGTAGTAACACCCCATCTTCAACAACGTATGAAATTAGCATATCACAGCTCGTACGTTATTGCATGTACGTTTTCTACATAGTGCACAACTCAAGCGCTTGGATCAGAGTTCTTTTCCATCTCACTTGAAGTCCTTCGGACTTCATTCAGTTTATGAGTGAGTTGGTCTCGTTTACATACCGAACAACTTTTATTGCTTTATTATCTTACAAGTCGTATACGACAAATATTATCGTTTAAACAGCGCTATTGTTCAGTAATATATTACTTTTTGGAGTCGTTCCTTTCAAATTTTGACATAGAACATGTTCTATTTCATCCGACAAGTCTTAAACGATTTTTTCACCGGCCCAGTTGTTTGAAGTTCATTTTTGAAAGATATGACTTGAAAGGCCGTGTGACGGGA
>JAOXYH010762042.1:0-12778 GCA_028566455.1 Botula fusca | reverse complement strand
GGACTATAGAAATTTTGTTGAAAACTGGTTTGGCTAAAATCATTTCATGTTAGACCATTTATTTTTCATGCCCCATTTTCAATTCATGAAGTGAAAAACAGTAAAATTCAAATCCATTTATTTTAAATGACTTTACAACACTGTACTGTCTTTAAAAATATTTTTTATAAGGTTTTCTTATACTACACAACCTGATAAAAATGAAACAAGGGCACTGCAAAGCAAAGCACACCTCTACAGTGCCTTAGAGAGTGTAACCAAGTTTGATTCTGCTTAGTTTAAGGTTATGACCTGATATTTGACCTCTGACCTTGAAAATCAATAGGTTTAATGCTCTCTTCATGATTAACTAAGTTACCAAATTTAGTAGGGATCGGTTGAAAGTTGTGAGGTATATTGTGTCCACAAGTTTGATGCCGGTGCACAGCCACACATACATGTATATGCCCTCCATCAATTTGTTGAAATGGGGGTAATAAAATGGTAGTGTTGATGACAGTAAAACTGTCCATTGAAAAAAAATCCTCTCTCCTGTTCCAAATTTTTCCAGGCAAGTGGACGAGAATAATGTTGAATTGGCCTTTTTATGCGTAAATGAAAACCTAAATTCACTATTTACATTTCTTACCTTTCTAGGAAAAAAATGCTTAAGTTCAAAAATCATATTTTTTACAGTACTCGTCCAAACAGAAAATCCTGATAATATGCACATCTCTACAAGGTGATCTAACTCTCCATAAAGTTTCATGAGAATCCTGCAAGAAATGCTGGAGGAGTTGCAGACAATGTAGTTTGGACAGACGGATAGACAGACAGACAGTTTGAAACCTATATAACACCCCCCAAACTTCATTTGCAAAAGGGGGTTGGGTATAAAAACTATATTGTATATATTTGAATTCATAGGAATAATAGATGTCATTGTTAAGTATGCATGCTGAGCTGTGCTATTTTTGAAAGTAGAACATAGCTATGAATGTATGAATAATGCAAGGCATTGCTTGGACAACATTCAACTTTGTGTTACTTATATCAAAATTATTCTAAGGCAGTGAATATAAAATTGTTAAAAAAAAAACAAAAACATAGCACAATAGATAGTAGATTTGCTTTAAATGCTGCAAATTTATACTGAAAGTGTTAATCTGACCAAAAACCAGATAAGCTGCAATATGTTTAAAGAGGATTTTTATGTCAAGATTAAAAAAAAAAAATCTGAAATCAGGAGAATCCAGGAAAAACAGAATAAAAATTTTAATCTGATCCTCTGCTCCTCCGGAAATTTTACTCTCTGAGACAGGAAACACAAAATTTGATTTGTCTGTCCTGAAACAAAATATTTCAAATACATGTTATGATGTAGTTTTTTTTTTTTATTTACTCCAGAAGAAAATTTGATCGATCACAATATCTGGCCAAGCTTTAATCTGGCCCCACAGTCATAGAGCATTTCTCAGAGCTCAAAATAGCAATTTTTGCATTTTGATTTGTGGAATTCGGAGTATGAGTATATAATCATCCTGGAAAGTTTTATGACTGCAATGACTGGCCTTGCATCACAAAACTTTGCTTTGCTCAGTGCTCAGAGCATGATATCTACCTTGAAACTAAAAATCAAGCATTCTGATTGGTTGATTTTTTTTTAGTTTTTGTACAAAAATCCTCTCTCAAAATTTTATGACAAAAAGGCAGACATCAGACAGAAGTGTTCTAGAAATGCCAGTAAAGACTACAATAGGAGCACAGACTATATGTAAGAAAGGTATTAGTAAAACCACATCCAAATGATTAGTAGCCACACACCACACGATCGATACCTTCAAATTATTATATGCGAATTCTGGTGTCGTGATATTGAATTTAGACATTTCGTCTTCCTCATCTCTGTCATCAAGCTCGCTGGTCAGACGAGATTTGGTTAATTCTAGGTCTTTGATACGTTTTTGTAATTTGATAACAAGCTGGACATCATCAGCATTCACAAGTTGTTTCTGTGAGGAGATTTAATTGTGAAATGTTTAGAAAACTTTTTCCATTATTTCCATATTTAAATGTGCAGCAACATACATGTATATTAACTTAAAATTAATTTATGATTTAAATGCTTAGAAAACTCTTCGAATGTTTTAAATGTTAAAATAAAACCCACATGCCTGTTTTTAACACCGAATACCTCTTCGCTGGTAATTTTTGTGAGATTTTAATTTTCATTTTTTCGTGACTATTACAAAGTTGCAACAATTATAACATGCTAAAACTGATTTCAATGGAAGGATACTATGGTGTATATAACACCTATAAAATCGCGAAATATCACTCTTGCTAAAATTATTTACCCTAATATTAATGATAAAACGCAAAATTTGGGCCCACGAAAATTACCTGCTATACAGTAATACCTCAAAATATCATCATCTGAAAAAACATCCACTTATAACACTTTCAAACTTTTCAAACACCCACAGTGGTAATAGGTATCCACACAATCAAAACGCAGTGTTACATCACATCTTAAAGCCCAAAAATATTGGTCCAAAGGATAGCACCTCAGCTGTTATGAAATATCACAGAAACTATGCCAAAAGCATCGTAAACAACAGGTCTGTATAACTGTTTTCAGTTTTTAACAATTACATGATAGCTAACAATTAAAGTACATGTATACCTTTAGAGCATTAAAAGCGGAGTCACTGATGACATCAGTAGATTGTGTTTTCTGTTTGTTCTCCTCGTTGGTGTCTATCTGTCTCTGCATTTCTTCTTTCTCCTTCTCCAGATCTTTCACTCTGTTCTGCAACTTCAGCAACAATCCTACATCTATGTCCTGTAAGGTTAAAGGTCAGACAATCATGTTATGATGCAAAGGTTAAAGGTCATATAAATCTATCAACACAAATATTTTTGCCTACAAAATCCTATGAGTGAAGGGGCAGTTGTATCATTTAAAACAGTCTAAAATGACTACAATTTCCAACACTAAGATTTAATTAAGTTTCTAATGTGTAGCAGACAACAGCAAAATCTCGCGTGCTACTTGACCTTCAATATTCCCACACACTGATATATGTCTTGGTTTTACATGAGAAATAATATAACTTTCATCCAAACAAATGAATGTGGTAACTCCCTGTTGCACTGCCCATCTTCCTTTAAAGGAATATCGTTTCTTTAGAAATCATTTTTACAAATGTGACATGATTGATATCTTCTGTTAGATTTCTCGTCATAACGGATTTGAAACCTCACGAGACTTGACATGTCACCGGATATTCCCACTTGCAATGTGACGGGTTCCGCGAACGGAGCAGGACATGTTTACCCTTCCGGAGCACCTGATGTCACTCCCGGGTTTTTGTGGGAGTTCACATTGCTAGTGCTTTGGTTCTTGTGTCGTCTGTTTCTATTTTGTTTCTTTGCTATGTTTTTTTGATTTTCAGTTGTTTTTTGTTGTGTCCTTGTTTCTGGTTGTTTGTTTCCGTGCTTTTGCCTTGTTCCTGGCTTCATGAGTTTCAGATTATTGCTTGAAACTGTTGCTTCGGTATTCTATTCTGTTACCAATATTCATAATAACCAAATTTGCGTATGTGGCGAATAGTGCAATGGTTATCGTGTAAATCTGATTGAAAATAGAAAATGGTTTGCGTGTGTCAATGGGGAATGGAACACAGTGTATGGGGAATTCCCCGTTCCTGATGCACGATTCCCAATTGAAAAGACATTATGATGTCAACATTGTTGCCGAAATATTTCCATTTATCATTCTGAGAAATACGTACCACAGTTACAATTCAATATCCGGTGTAAAAAACAGATGTCAGGACGGATTGGTGAATTCACCAATATCGGTGAATTCGCCGATAGAACATCGGTGATTTCAACGATGACAAGGCCGCGTTCTTTCGATCTCGAAGTACACAAAGTGCATTCAGACTACACAAGGTGAGCAAGTTTCTTTTGTAACAACAGTGTGTAAAGAAAAAAATTGCCGCGTCAGAAGAAAATTCACCGTGTCATTTAAAAAATATCAAATCTCAAAGTCCAATGACAACTTTTACTTGCTGGAACAGTCTGCATCAAATTTGTTTCAGTCCCGCAATGAGAAAGGCATCGCCATCTTTGTTATCGTGATGTGTAACTTGCTCCTCTAATGGAGCACCACTGTTATATAAGATATTCCTCCTGTGAAGGGACACTTCATGAAATCAAACAAGATTCAATCCTGGCTTTTTCCTTTATATAAATGATATATATATGATATGTATTTACATTATAATGAAGGGATAAAATTCCTTGCTATTGCAAATGTTTACTATAATCCTCTCCTTTGAATGGAACACCATGTGTCATATGCATCATCATGAATATTGAACTAAATAAATCGGTCACGTAGGACATGTGTTTGGAACCTAAATTTTCCAGGAGCCACATTCGCCAAATATACATCAAACATCCTGATATAAATCAAAAATCTAATTTCAGATATGGCATCGAATATGAATCCAGGAAGAAGCACCCCTTATGCCAAGGTGCATTTTATGCCAAGTGGTGGTATAGACACAACGACAAGGAGGACAGGGAAGGCCAGGGCGGACGCCTACTACAGCAGGTCCAAAACCCTGGTCAAGACCAGTAAAGAATTGCACAGTATAACTGGGGCCCATGTAAGAACCATTATCATCCCAGACTGGAATGGAGGTCACCCAAGGGTATGTTAATTTTTATTTTGTTGTCATAGTTTCGTTTATACATTAGATGTTTTTTTTTTGTATTACCACGGATTGTAAATGATGGTTTGCGTTTGTTGCACTATACCTCGATACATCTCAGACGGTTTTGATATATTTTGCCTGAGCACTTACCATAGCTATATATATATATATATGTATACTTCCTTTTCATATACTTCATATGATTCACAAGTCTCTCAAGTTGAACACACTGATAGGAAAATTAATGGAAATGGGGAATATGTCATGAAGAAAACAGCCCAAAACACAACAGAAAGACCATCCTGAGATCTCCAATGAACGGTGAGGTAAACCCATACCCGGGAATGGTCTACAATCAGCCCCTAATCACTAACACCAGAACAGCGAAATAGACGCCCTTCTAGACTCCAAGACATATCATATCTGCCATTAATATTAATGTCTCTGATTTGATACACTTGTACTACATACATGGCTATTCTTGATTTTCGTGTTGTCTCTCTTTTTTTGCAATTTTCATACGTTTTTGTTTCAGGGGTACCAGAATGACAATTTCCCTGAGTTACAGGAGGTGAGGGATAGAGAGAACATCAACGCGGACGAGGGGTCTGCCAACGCAGATGGTATAGTTTTGGAGACATTGCCAACTCCTCCACCTGTTCCATGCCCGGTCCCTGAAGCAAGGGTCATGGAACCTCTTCAGCCTACAGCAGCAGCGGCTAACCAGCAATTATTAGAGAACAAAAACCAATGTTCTGTGTGCAAAATTATGTTCAACTCGGAGGCAGATATATCTTTACAGTCGCACTGGGTTCAGTGTAGTAAAAAAGGCTGTAGTTGGTGGGTACATTGTAAATGTATCAATTTATATTACCCATCAACTACAACCGGTTACAAGGCACTGAAGAAGTGGTCGACTGGAAAGATATACTGCCAACGCCACATGCCATCAGCATAATGAATAATACTTCTATACATTCTAGTCAGTACTGATCTCTTTCCAAAGTTTTACGTTTTACAATAACAGTTTTTGTTTACATGTGTATATTTGAAAGATGTTAATAGTTTTTACTTATTCTTGTTACTGTTTTTTTCTATTATAAAGTTTGTCATGTTTCATTGTGTGTATGTTATTTAAGAAGATTGTACATCCATCAGAAAAAAAGGAGGAGGTCACCAAACCTCGTCTGTTTTGGATTTTGCTTTGGTATCAATACTAATATTACAAAATTTCAACATGGTTTCGCAAAACTCTATCGGATTTCTGATTGTCTTGATTGTACTTACGTGATACTACATTGTATTGGGGAAAGAACATGAAGGCGACCAGAATTATATCGTAAGTCAAAGGACAGTAACAACATCAGGAAATGCACAACACAAACAACATAAATGAATAAAAATAATTACATCATAGTGTGCGAACGGAAGTACATAATGGTCGATAACATTGTGAGGGCAAATCTGGAATCTTAACAATGACTGTACAAATCAATTTGCAAAATTTCAAAAATAACAAACATAATAAAACATCAGAATTTCATTTTCACTGTGAAAGTACACCGGACATATTTCTCTAGTTTTAATATAAAATATATATAACATGTTTATTGTTTGCTTACTTATTCAAACTTTTATCAAACCGCTCATGGAGCAAACTTGTTTTTTTTTCTCTCAAAAATGTTTGATGTGTTGTATTTACAAGCCTTTTAAGCTTATCATTGATTATTATGAATTGATAAACCGCCTCAGTAGGAGCGGACTCTAGATGTTAAGCGATTTTCGTTACTTTTTAACATTTTCAAGCTTGATTTGTACAGTCACTTGCTGTAATAACCAGATTTGATCCTACAATTATCGATCGTTATAGATTTCCGTTCCCACTGTGTACATACGAAAATTAAAAAATAAGTGAGCGACCCATGCCAGCCTCCACTAAAACTGGGAGCATGTACCAGGTTCACCGGTAGGGTAAGCATCCTCTGCTTTTCACGAAACACCCAACAGTAAATTTTATTTTTCAGTCGTCTTAACTTGACCTTCAACAGAGTAACTCTAAATGAAGACCGTAGAAGACCATAGATAAATAAATGAAGACCGTAGATAAATAATTTTTTAAAAACACTTTTTCATTGCCTTTCCTTTATATATAGGATTTCTCGGTAAATGGACCAATATTCTTAATTATTCAAGTTTTGATAATATTGCATTTCATAGCTAAAAAGTTACAAAATAATGTTTAATTGCAATTTATACTCCCGGTCTTCATTTATTTATCTACGGTCTTCATTTCGAATCACCACCTTCAACATAAATAACCTCATCTAGCAGTGAGTTCTGACAGTTCCAAAGAAAAAAAAATCTAAATATTGATAATTCAGCGAACATACATAAGAATTATTAGGTAATCTAAAGTTAACTGAAACAGAAGGTTTTCTCACTCCATTCAAAGTTTCTTTCTAATGTGGCCATTCAAAATGTTTTTACGCGCAGTCAGTGTAAATGTAAAATGATCTAAGCTAGGATAATTTACAAATTTAAGTCAGTTATATCATATACAGGACTAATTCATTCAAGCTCTTCAGATGCATCTGGAATTATTTCACCAGCTAGCTGATCCTCCAAGTCTAAACTGACTTCGTAATACAGTTCTATTAGACTGACGTTTTCAAATTGTTTATTTGTGACATATATGAACCTTGCACTGACTCATTAGGCATTACAGCCACCATATTCTTAATCTCAACTAGAATTTCTGACATTGTCTTGTTTTCAATTTTCTCATGTTCAGTGCGACTTTCAGCACTAATGAAGACACTCTCTAGTTTTAACCCACCAAATTTCCCGATTTTCGACAGATTTTCCTTGTATGTTACATAATTTCTACGACCCACTGACTTGATGGTATGCAACAACTTGTCAAGAGGTTCCCCGTTAAGGGATTTGTGTATTTTTTTTCAAGCAAGGGGCCGAAAGATATGACCTAAGGTGCCTTTGCATCATTAGTTGCTCTATGTCAAAACGAGGAGTTCTAGACTTGCATGGTCGGTTTAGTTCAACACAACATTGCTCCTTCAATTGCTTTAAAGTTTCGGACTTCCGACTTACACGTTGCCATATCTCCGTATTTGGGACACCGGGAGGTAAGAACGATTTGATGAATTTGTTTTTTTCCTCATGGACAAAGTCCGCACCCTGTCCTCTATTACTTTCCCCGCTAACGGAAAACGACTCAGTTTTGTTCATTTCAGCAGTTAGGTCGGTAGGATACTGAACTCGATCGCATAAATCGCGAACATGCAGTTCTTGGTATTTCGGGTGCTTACCCGCGAAAAAAAGCGGTGCAAAAAGGAGCCTTGATGCCATCATTACTTTGTGGCGGTTTTTTCTTACACCTTCATTGTACATTTTGAAGGCCAACAAGAAAGTGAAACACATATCAAACAGATATAGATAGTTTGGATCCACAACACTACCACTAACCCATGCGTAGAAAGATTCTACAGACATGGCACTGCCCTGTTGCAAGGAAAACCTAACATTCGGGACGATCAGTTCACGAGCCAAAGCTTTAAAGAGAGTCAAAAGTATCTGCTTCGACCCATGGTGATCAGCGCCTCGTTTAACTACATCCTGTGCTTTTTTGGTTCTAAAGCCAAGCGAATTTACTATCGGTAACAAAACTGGCCAACAGAAAATGAGCAAGCATCTGGCCATGTTGAGCTCTATATGTCCAGGCTCAGGTCTAAATATAAAATCACCGAATGCTTTAGAGAAAACGCTAAGATTGTCTGGTTCATGATGCGGCTTGCTAGCATGATCCCTAAGCGATTCTTTTCGGATATCTACATGTTCATTGCAAGATGCACATATATATACGTTTTGTTGTAGCCGCATTCCATACAAGTATGGAATGCCATCGGACCAAACTACAGTCCATGAACGTTCGCTTGGGCTTATACATATCTCTCTTAATTGAGACAAGACCTGTTTCAACCTTTCCTCGTTGTTGGGATTCACCATACATGGCTCACCAACGGTAACAACAGTAGGACTGCTTACATGTTTCGAAGGTGTACGGAAATACGGATCATATCCTACAGGGTTATATTTTGGATCGCGTTTGCACTGAGGACATTGGAACTGACGAACAGTGGAGTAAACATAATTGCATTGAATGCAAACGTGATTGTTCGCACCCATTTCAGACTGTCTGAGACTAGTATCGACACGATCTCGGTAATGGTCATCAGACTTAGATTGGTCATTTTTTACCACCGTTATAAGTTCAGCGATGTATTGGTTCCTGTACACCCTATACACATTCTCATATTCCTTTTCATACTCATCAATTTTAGGTATGATATTTGAAAAGGCGTCTTCGCTTAAGTCTTGCCATGTAGATGGCGCGAGATTTTCAGATTTCTGGATACTTTCGTTGTCATTTATCAAAATGTTTGATACCGAGGTGCAAATATCCATAGGGACTTTCGAGCCTTCGCATATTCGACTGGAGGATTTTCCTATTTTTTGGTTGTTGTCAATAGCACAGTGCACATAGCCTTCTGGACAAGATATTGGTTCTACTGGTGAGCAAATAAAGTCGTGCACAGTTGAATAGCAACCAGATGATTCCCAATGGCCAGTTAAATTTGTACAAACTTTAGAGTTAGTTAAGCTATATGCTACAACATTCCTTTGAAAGGCAAATGGACTTACAAATTTTAAGTTCCGCGCATAATGCACCTGTTCCAAAAGGTGTGCAAACGCATTTACTTTCTTCTCATTATCACAAGCATCATTGTAACCTGTTGTCGATTGTAAAAATTGTACAAGAAGAGGATTACATCCTTTGACCCATTGCTGTTTCTCAATATCTAAGTTTTTATATTCATTGTTTGCTGTTTTTGTATATTCATATGTGTCATGATGAGTAATAGACCCTAATAATTTGCCTATTTCGCTAACCTTCTGACGGCAGTTTTCGTTTAGGTTTGACCATGTTTCAATGGATTGTAGAGTTTCAATGACATTGTCTAGCTCATCTTCAGTTTTTTTAGTTTCTGAGAGATCAGAGGGATTAAATGAATCAGTACTATGATCAGGTAAAATATTGTCATCTGTAATGTCTATATCAGAGGGAGTATCTGACAAACCACTGGTATTTGAGTCATTTGTTACATTTAGTTCGGAAAAACTACTCTCTAATGTGTATGACTTAACAAAATGTTGTTGCGAATATTCAAGACAGTCTTTGCATACATGTTTATTACGACGCGTTATAAGATTTCGTTCAAGTAGGACTTTGTACGATAGTCTTCTAGAAACATTTTTTACTAAAAATAAAAGTGGCGAAGAAGAATCACTGAATATGTCGTGGTTTAAACATCCACATTTGGTTGCGAACTTTCCATGACACCTGGTTCCTGCAAATGATCTAGTGGCCATTCCATTCTACAAAAACAAACAAAAAACATATCTAAGATATTTCAAATTTATTCAATATTAAACACAAAATATATGTACAAACTATTAAAGAGAAAATAGCTTTCAAGGAGTCATAGACTTCCAATCTGGCGAATCAGGCATTTTGGTTGGTGATGTTGGTGGTGTAACTAGTGACTGTTCAAAACATTTCACATTATCTTTGCTGATGTATTCCTCCAAAATTTCCATCGATTTAGGTGCCAAAAAAGACACAAGTTTTATAGTGTATTTGCAGGGGATCACAGCTCCAGAAGGCTTCGAGCTACCCATCCAGGGAGCATAAGCTGAAGTAGGTGTGCCAATAACCACACTACAAAAAAACACACATAATATCAGAAATATGAAATTTAAGTGGAGTTTATTACCTCCCTTTGTGAAATTTATACACAACACCTAAATAATATGCCATTACTTTTTAAAAGATAATATCATATGTAATAATACGAGAAAAAAATATTAATTCTTTCATTGCAACAAATTATGCCTTTTAAAACAATATATTCCAAATTTTGCAAAGTTTCTTTTAAAGGAACCTTTTCAATAAATGTTAGTTACTAGTATAAATAATTATTTTTTCAAAATGAATGCGAATCCCATAGGATATATAAGGTGCACATAAGCTAGCAGATCTGTGACCCCCTGCTAGTGATGTTGGTAAATATCTCTTCTACATTTAAATTAATAACGCTTATGAAGACATAACATAATGAATATCTATATCTTAATAGTCAATAAGCACTCCTGACATGGTTATTCCAGTTAAGTGCTTTATATGCAATAATATTAAGCCTAAAAACTTTCAGCCTAACTTTCTTTTAAAATGATTTTATTCAGAGTCATAATTTACCAGGGGCGGATCCATGATTTTTTAAAAGTGGGTAGGAACCCAGGGCGCAAAATGAAAGGGGGGTGCTAGGCTAGTTTTAGCTCAATTTTGCAAAAGGTCCGCAACCCCTGCACCCTCCCCCTGGATCCGCCACTGTTTATAAAATTAGGGAGGGCTGGCCATAAAGGTGCAATTAACCATAGAATAAAGAGTAAAAAGAAGTGGGTCCTGGTCTTACCACTTGATTTCTATAGAATCTGAGAGGTCCATCACCTCATGAAATGCTGCATTCAGTGCAACAGGTTTGGCAGGAACATGTCCAATCAGTCCAAGATCTTGGTGGTTGATATCGATGCACAGTTTGTCAAACGGATTGTTAGTGTTTTTAAGAAGATCACATACACTGCCAATGTCTGGTTTTTTCCTATATGCATGGTAGCCCGTGATGACACTTTGAATTTCAATACTTGACATTGAAAACATGATTGATTTAACAAACACGTGGAAAAAAAGATCGTTAAATTTACCGATTTCCGCATCGTTGAAATCGCCGATCATCAAAAAACGTCGTAAATTCGCCGAAATGCGGTAGTATACTTACCAAAAACATTGTGTTGGTCATCAATTACTTACCTTTCATCAATCTAAACCTTTAAAAGTCAATAGAAATATGTATTAGTATACAAAAAACGCAACGTCGGTGAAATTACCGATCGGTGAATTCACCAATCCGTCCTGACAATGCGTTTACCTGGAATAATCCCATGGGGAATGGGAAAACGTGTATGGGGAATGGTGTAATGGGGAAAGGTGCAAAGGTAATGGTGCACGTTTCAATCGCTGTACACGATTGTTCATTTACCTATGGGTTGTTCTGATTTTCAGTATTTATTATGTTCCGGGTATATGACGGGTGCCGTTAACGGTGTACGACATGCTTACCCTTCCAGAGCACCTGGTGTTTTGGTTGTGTTGTCTGTTTCTATTTGCTACATGTTTTTGATTTTCAGTTCATTTTTTTTGTTTTGTCCTGGTTTGTTGTTATTTGTATCCGCGATTTTGTCTAGTCGCTGGGTTCACGAGTTTTGGATTAGTGCTTGGACGTGTTGCGTCGGCATTCTGTTGCCGATATCTGATGAAGACGGTTTAAATAAGTAGAAATTGAAAGTATCAATTTTTTTATCACAGCAGAACTAATCTTCGCGAAAGGGAGAACGACAAAAAGTGTATCACGTGACTAAAATCTAGTTTGAATATAACGAATTCTAATTAAAAGAACACCACTGATTTTCGGCTTTGATTTTTGCTTTCAGTATTGAACAATGTATATATAAATTATACTTTAGAGGTATACAATTTGTGTTCTGTTAATCTCAAAAGTCTGATGTTGATATGTAACTTTAAAACTCCTTAATATAGAGTGAATTGGAAAATGTCGCACTACTGCTTAAAGTCAATCATAGATTGTCACTGACAACAAACATAATTGGCATTTGCCACTTAACTTTAAGCATATTTCCTTTGAGCACCGAAGTGTGAAATATAGGTCAAGATGACACAATAAGTTTTGTAAAGAGGCTAACACACTCCTCAAGACGTACCCCTATGCAAAAGTACACGCCAATACATCAAGTAAAACCTACTGGAAAAAATTAGACGTAAACTTTAATCAAATTTTCTAAAGGCAACAAAGCATGACATCTAAATCAATGTGACCTACTCTTGTAACGAGGTTGACAGACTCACCCAGATGCTT
>JAOXYH010761934.1:0-12783 GCA_028566455.1 Botula fusca | reverse complement strand
TGCCATTCATTTGTAGCATAATTCCAGCAACACCTACGTACAGAAGATATCGACATCTGCGTTGACCTTTTTTTATACAACAAGGAGCAACAGAAGAAATGAAAGCGCCTGCCACATTATTTGTTTTACGCCAGAATCATCAAAGGATTTCTTTCATGAGCTATTAGTCTTTAAACTATATAGCCATTGTGTGCTGGTGCGGGGTTAAACTGCAACAATCAATGAATCAATCTTTAAGCTTCAATTTCGAATTTTTTTTTATTTTAAGCTGATATCATGAAAACAATAAAAGATAGAGACAAACTGTAAAAGCCAGAATGATCAACAAGGGAGCTCTACAACGCTTTGCATGGAAATTGTCTCAGTTCTTCTTGCACAAGTTGTTGCCCACCAAGGCCCAGATGAGCGATACAGCCTTTTGTGTTTCTAAATAAGATCAAATACTTTCCCACATTACCACTCATTTTAATTCTTAACCTCTAACCACTTCAAACTGATACTTATTAAGGACTCCATTGGAGATAAGCTAGAAGGCTTTCGTGGGTTATCCTTGGTTAAAAATAAAGTTTGAGGCAGTGGCGATTAAGTTTCAATAATTACAAGATATTTATATTGTACGTTTAGTTTACTTGAGACTTTTTTATTCACTTGTGCTATTATTTTTAATCTAAACATATTTTGCGTTTTACATTTCTGCTTGAGGTATAACAAAATACTTGTTTGTATAGAGCATAAGATTTCAAGTACATGTAACCAATAGAAAGCATGAAATTTTTCACAATACTGCATTATGTAAACCGTTTTGAAAAAGTAATGTAATTGGTATATAAAATGAAATTATGTGGCATTTAAAAGATTTCTCTGTACAATAAAAGTGATATTGCATTAATATTGGTAAATATTGTCTCTCACAGGATATTAATTGCGCTCACAATCTAGTGGAATATAACTCTGCTTAGGCCAATATATACCGCAATATTCGTGTATTATCCCTGTTATTTGATAACATAAATCTATCCAAAATATTTCCTAGCATTACCCTTGCTACAGAATAAATGATACTGGTTCTTTTCCAGGATATATTTTAGAAGGGTAAATATAAGTACATGTCCACATATACCCAATCATCTTTTTTCGCATGTTATTCGTTATCCATTTTAATATTTTTAAAGGGTCAAATGTTGACTGAGCTAATTTTAAAAAAAATTTATGTATATTTTTTCAATTGCAGCTAAAAGATTTTGTAGAGGCCTTATAAATTACTTTTGATTTGTCACAATATAATACTATAAATGACCGTGAAACTGGTGTTAAAGTGTAGAGTATACAATGTATATCAAAATGTAGAACACCAATTGTCCAGAAGGCAAAAGTCATCATATGTGTGATCTAAAAATTTACCCTTACTGCGTACGCATGTCAATCTGTCACAAAAATTTTCTCAAATATCACTGTTCTTGACTGCCGAAATTTGTCTTGGAAATTCTCCGTTAATTAGAGTCAAAACTAAACAAACTGTCTTCGAGCATTGGAAAAAATAACAATAAATCAAAAGTTATCAAAAAGAAAAAAAACGAAAAAAAAAAAAAATAATAACGAAACATAAACGAATTTTTCAAAAATAAATGTTTTACCATTGTCTCTAACGTCAGTCCAGTTAGCAATTTGGGGTCTGGCACGAACTCGTGTGCTACTTATTTCCTGGTTTGCCAAAATGTATACATTTTAATAACTTTTTTGGTAAATGTTATGATTATTTTATTATCATACCAGAAAAATACTAACATTAATACAAATACATGTAAACACTTCTGACAATATTCTGTTTTATTCCATTTTATGAGTCATTCGAAATATACTTTCCTCACATAAGAAATCGATTATTTCATCTCCACAGTTACTTTCAGTAAAATTAACAATTGCACCCATTTCATATCTGCTGATTTATGAAAAGATTAATTGTTACAATAAACACATTACCACAAATACGTTCACGTTTTTAACATTGACAGTACAACACAGTTTTTAAATGCTCGTCTTTTTATGTACAGAAATCCTTCTTTATATCATCACAAAGACTCGATACATTTTGGTTTATGGCAAAACTGACTGATTTTAGTGTTTGTTATCAGAGGACAGAACAGGCGTTGGTTGACAAAAGCAAGAACAGAGTAAATTCTTGTAGTCTTGTCTGAAAGAGTTCGAGGTGGCAGTATATATGATAATGTTCACCGAAAAGTTTATGATCTCCAAGAAGTTTTGAATAAAATACGTGATCTGTCCTCGGTCTGTATATACGCCTAAATTTAATAGTCCAACAATTACCACCCGGTTCGGAATCATAGAGAGAAAGTAAACAGAAGTCGATCACTACTACTGTTTTCGTTATTGCGGATTCCGTCCTGATCCTTACCTTCATGATTAAATTTGATGTCATCTTAGAAATGTTTCTTCCATTTCTAATAATACCACGGATCATCAGAATGTTTGTAACTAAAATGACACTGAAGGGTATGCCACGTACAATGATGTAGTATGGTAAATACAGGTTTGCATTGAAATAATCGAAGCCGTACAACAGAGAAACAACAGTTCTTGTGATTATGAATGATAGAAAACATCCACAACAACATAAATAGATCTTTATTGTAAACTTTGTACTCCATTTCTCCTTAAATCGTAACGGTTCTGTTACAGCAAAAGATCTTTCACTTCCTATTATCGCCGCAGACACTACTTAAGATAAAAATATCCTGAAAAAGTAATGTTTCATAATAAAACGTTGCAAAGAAGCGAACTTGAAATGGAGCGCTTGTGATAAATAAAACAGCAAACAGGTCCGATATAGACATTATTCCTATCAAAACATTCACTGATGTCCACTGAATAATACTTGCAAAGTCAAAATGTTTGCAACAACTCCTAACATGGAAATCCATACAGCAACAACAAAATATGCAGTTGGTATTTTAAGATAACTCCGAATGATATGTAGTGTATGATTGGTTGAATTCAAAGTAATCTGCGTAGAATTGTCAGTTATATCATATATGATATCCTCAGAGATGTTCATTTACGACAAAGTTGAACAAGTAAGTATTAACACACAATCTCAGTCGAAATAACAAGTCTGTTTTGTCAAGAATTTATAAATTTCAAATTTTTATTTGACTACAAAAGTCTTCTTGTTTTAATAAAAAATCGCAACCTGACTGCGTTTGAGAAAGAAGAATATCACTGCAGAACATGTTCAGATAATTCCTCAAGAAAATAGATGTAGAATTATATAATACCAAATTCAAGGGTTTACGTGGCATTCTAATACCAAGCGATTTCGGTTTTTATAGTCGAATAAACTTCAGTTAATAAAAAAAACCACGCCT
Source organism: Botula fusca (assembly GCA_028566455.1). NCBI lineage: Eukaryota > Metazoa > Mollusca > Bivalvia > Mytilida > Modiolidae > Botula > Botula fusca. The sequence continues at coordinate 9,400 of JAOXYH010761934.1, read as the reverse complement.
CATCTGGGAAACCTACTTGCACAATGCATTCGTGTATTTACCGGATTGGATACCAGGATAGGCACTTATTGAGATACTTGAATTTACTATTTAAAAAGAAACAGAAAACAGAATAAAAAGTATATTTACATAATAAGAAGTTGTGGGGATTATTCGATCCATGAATATTTAGAAGACCGCCCATCTTAACGTTGCATATGATACTTTATCCAGGTTTGTATATACATGTAGCTGGCCCGCAAAAAAGCAAAATTAGAAAAAATATTGAAAAAAATAATCCAGAATAAAAAATGAAGATAAATAATAAATGATAAACAAAAAGGAAATTAAAAACATCAAAAGAGTTAAACGACTCGGAAAAAAATTCCCTGTCAGTAAAAATAATTGCAACATCCCAACGAATTATCGATGAAAAATAGGCGTTATGAACGTATTTTGCAAAAACCATATTTAACGGAAGACTCCAGTAACAGAAATTTGACCATAAATTTGTTTCTAAAAATAATACAATAAAATGTGCAAGACATAATATAGTCTGTAGTATCTGACCTGATCCTGGTGTTGCATTGTCGATCCCCAACTGCGAAAAAATGAAGATTTATCAAGTAAACGAAAGACTTTTAAATATTTTTGAGTACCTAGATACACACTCTAAGGTAAGGCATATTAAGGCAAGATATATCGGTGGATATATTTGTAGAAAGTTACTACGACCATTGTTCCTTATTATCGAAAATATAAACTGACGTAAAGTACTGTTGTTTTACCTTATAGAGTGCACCGTAGACACTTATGACGTCAATTTACCTTGCAATTGGAATTTCTTTAACAGTTTACTTGTCACATCCACACATATAGGTGTCCCAATATACGTAGTATTTCTACACGTTTGCATTTATAACATTTATAAAAATTTCCTTCTATATTTTATTTTAAGTATTGTAAACAAAATCATTACGTACAAAAGTTTTATAATAGAAAGACATATAATATTCTAACTCAAAAGATTTTTTATCCTTTAATTTCTGAACTGCTCTTAAATTAAGTAGCTATTAATTTAATTTAAAATTCAAATTCCTTACTGAATGCAAATCCCACAAAGAATCATAATCAACAACATTATGCATTTACAAATATCACAATATGTAACATATATATTGAAGTAAAGTTTCACGACTGGCATCCTCTGTGAAGTTCATTTATACTTCTTTTAATTACAGAGTTTGGAAACTTGAATATTTTTGCTCTTACGGATCGTAGTAACGGTCATATCATTTACATACAGACAATTTTATTCTTGAAGTGTCAAAAGTATGTCAGTTTGAGGTTAGACAATTGGATATAAAATAAAACCTGAAGGATAGACATAAAATGAAGTTGTCAATGGGTCGAACTATTTCGTCGACAACACATTTGTTATGTTTGGAGGTGATCGCCTAGTAGCCACTTATTTCTGTGGAGGCCCTATATGCCAGAATGCACGAACATTGCAGGTAACAGGTAACTAAGAGCGTGACTAGATCCTTTAATTGGGCTAAAGCAATATAGACGACGTCCTCTTCTATAATCAGTTCTTACTTTTGAGACTTTCTGAATCGTGTCTCTTCAAAAGAACTCGAACTAAAAGGTACCAGAGACTTTAAATTCTGGATATACCTTGACCTCATCTTGAAATTAGCAGTGAAGGTTGGGGTTTAAACTTTACGACAAGACAGTGAACGCCATTTTACCCATTTTTAACTTGCCATTCATTTGTAGCATAATTCCAGCAACACCTACGTACAGAAGATATCGACATCTGCGTTGACCTTTTTTTATAAAACAAGGAGCAACAGAAGAAATGAAAGCGCCTGCCACAGGCGGAACAGTTCGGCAAGATAATATATAGTTACCAAGCAAAGACGACTACCTCAGGGAGGACAGGTCGATAAGATTTTAGCAACAGAGGAATGCACGTGCAGTGGCCCTGCCACGTAGGACTACCTCAGGGATATTTGGTCGATTATATTTGAGTGACAGTTCAACTTTTAGAGCCCATCCTAGGAAAATTATCTAAAAGTAAAAGAGGATTTTATGGTGTCCCAGTCAAAAAACACTTTCTTGGGAGGAATATGTCCATAACTTTTTAACAAGAAATGCATAGTTCGATGACCAAGGACGATAACGTAAATAACATAATGCATTGTGCCCCCAACGCCACGAAGACAAAGAAATAAGAGGTCGGTAACTTTTTTGTAACAAAGAAATGTATAATCTCCCCGTCAAATTTTACTACTTTGGAGGGAACAGATCAAGTTCACAATTTATAGTATTCCAGCAAAGGAAGATTGATCCAAGGAAAACAGTTTGTCTGTTCTCTAGAAAAGAAAGCCAATTAACGGAAGACAATTTCTCCCCCATGTAAATATATATCCCTGATCTTCAGTATCTCTTCTGTACGTTCGTCTTTACATTGTCTTATGTCTTCCCTTTGAAGGATAGCGGCATATTAATTTTGTGAGCATTCTTCTTCTTCTCCTAATACAAACTAATCCAGACTTTACCAGGTTTATCTTTTGACACAGACATATGATGTTTGGCATATATTGCTGCACCCTCTTAAATCGATTTGTAGGGTACCAATATGGATCATATGACCCTGCCCTTTCATTTCGAGGTCAGATGGATTTTTCCTGAAAATAACCGTGTCTGGACCACAATATCGTTCTCTTTATGATATTTGGTACAGAGGTGTATCACCGAAAAGATGTGTATTGTATACCATCATAACCTTCATTTGACGTTGACCTTGCCCTCATTGTCAAATTAAGAATTTTTCATTACTGTTTGATCAGGCCTTTCCATAGAAAAAAAATCACAGAGATCACACATATGTAACACATAAAATAATTTCTTCTTTGTTGAGTTTTAGCCTAGCCAATCTGTAATAATCGAATGGTGTTTCGCCCATTTTATTATTCCTTTATTGAGAAACCATGCAGCATTGATTTTTTGTTTTAAATGAATGGTAGACATATGTTTTAGTTCCATAAAAATAGTTCCTTCATATTTATTACTGTCGTAGTGCTCTTTCCTTTCTGTTTTTTTTTATGTTTAATCATGCTTACTGTGAATTCCTGACAAATCACAATAAGCTTTTATTCAGAATTTTTATTAAATATGTCTTGATCTACTTAGTAGAAGAAGAATGCCTGGCATACAGTTTAACGGTTAGTTCTGGTTAAGCCTTACTATTAACTTTATACTTTTTCATTTTTCGCCCTTTTTGTAATATGCGTACGTCTTTTCGAGTTTTTTTTTTCTCTGAAACTGAGTCCCTCAGCATGTCGACTGGAGATACAACATAAAATATTGATGAATGCAATTGATGTCCTCAGCAAATGCACAGCTAGAGACAAAAAAATAATTCGAAAATCTTTTGGACCTAATGAGATATATAAAATCAGAATTCGGCGCCTCAGAATGTATGATCTCATTTAAATCTTTACTGTTTCTATAACGAGCGATAATCATATTTAACTGGGGTATCAGAATTCGTGTGTTGAAATGTTTGGATAATACGATGCTATGCATCACTTGAAAGCTTAAAATCTCTGGTTTTTAACATTAAATTCTTATAAGAAGTAAATGTCACTGTAAAAGTGAAATGTTGCCTTTATCAAGATGTTTGGTTACGAAAAGAAGATAACAATTCAACTATATTTAAAAACACGACACGTCTAATTAAATGCTTCGCAAAGCTTCGTTTCATAAGATATTAACGCTAGACGTGTATCTTTTTCAAACGTGGATAACATAAAACATATCTATCTATTTATTTTTTTTTCAAACGTCCATGTTTCTGATTTTTAGGTTCGCTCATTTCCGCGGTTGGTAGAAAAAAGATGGTACGTTTGGTTAAATTTCCGAAACATCTCGTTCACCCAGCGATAATATTTTACACATTATAAAACAGATAAATATAAATCGAGGATCATTTAGCGGAGTTAGTTTTAATTTGATTGTTGATTTACATTGCCGCATTTGTTTGAAATTCTGAATTGAGGTCATCAACAGTTTTGGTAAAAAAATTTGCGAACAACTGCAATCTGTAATCGATCAATGAAGATAGAATAAGGTTTCATGTCACGCGACATTTATCGGTAATCGATAGAAAAATTTAGCGAAAAGTGTCCTAACTTCGCACTCTCGGAAAAATATTTTACTGACATTTTTTTAAATAATATTTAAATGAATATATTTTCCTTTCTGCTTTTTTCTGACGCTATTTTGAAAGAAATTGGTTAAGAATCGACTTTATTGCAAGCGCCAAACGAGGAGCACAAAAAATCGGTATTCAACGTGGTACCTATTTTTAGTGAAATTTAAAATAGCACGGCACTACTACCGCGAGCTATTACTGGATTCCCGGTGTTGGTAGACCAATCATATGAAAGGTCAGGTCTCACAATATTCTAAAGATACCTGATAACTGAAGGAGAAGGAGGTCATTGACATCGGAAATGCGGATTTTCGTGAAATAAGTGCATTTACCACTGCAAGGTGACTTTAAATCTTAAATTATCATGCATTTTTGAAATGTTGAGATATTTTTCAGTCTAGAGTTGCTCCTTTTACAAAATCACGATAAATTATACTGCGCGGAAATGGATTTGAAGTGGCTGTGTCGAGGTGACGGCAATAACAACAGTAATGAAATGGACGTCGTTGATGTTATTCCAGAAGCTGAGACTAGTGAGAGATTATTAGGTTAGTATTATTTTGTTCAACATATGCAAATGAAAACCGAAATACTATTTATTTTTACTCTATTTCAAAAAGGGGCAGGGGCAGCTCCAGGGAGCTCCAGTACTTTGTAAATACATGTATAGTGTGCAAAAATTATTACAATTAACATCTTTTCTATGAATTAAAGTCTTTCATGATGGTATATATTATGTAAACAGTTTTCAGTTATATCAATTTACAACTTTTAAAATTTTTTGTTTACCAAATGCATAATTTCCTAAGAAGTTTGTCCTAACTTCATCAACATTTATTTTTATCTTAATAATTTCTCAAGTTAAAAATAAATTAAAATTGTCAGTAGAAAGCCTTTGTTTTACTTGTGAACATGTTGCTTTGTGGTCCCTCTGTTATTTTTTTTCAGGAGATTGTCATCTGCTGGTCAGGTCAATCATGATCTTTGAAACAAAATTGAATTGTCATATTCCTGCTGGACAAGATGTTGAACTTTTCATGTACATTTCCTGCTGGACAGAGACTTGCCTTTGCTGGACAGGGCAGTCAGTGTTTACTGGTGTGATCAGAAAGCATTGGTATAAAAGTATCAAAAATGAGTTTTGTTTAGAGTTATTCTTTGTTATATTGTAGACTCTTGTTATGTTGAACACAGATGTCAGATCTTTTTTTACCTTTTATAGTATACCACAATAAGATAATGTTTCAAAAGTTATGTTTACAGTGTAAACAATATTTTATTAGAGTAAACTAAACATTTAAATATACAGTACAGTTTGAATATGGATTGGACATATATGTTTATAACTTCTGAGTTTAATAAAACAAGAGTTTACTCTTTGCATGTATTTGGTGGTGGATTATAATTTATTTCGAATTATACTTGATTTCAGGTACAACAAATGAAAATGCAGTTAAAATTACAAATAAAGATATCACAGAATTATTTGAGAGAGAGATTTTTCAGCAGGGACGTGTTTTGAATGGAAAAGAGAGATTTCCTTGTGTAGGCTGGGACTTGTGTGATCCAGTTGCATTGAGAACAAAAGTTAACAGACTACTTGACAGGGTGAAAAGTATGAGAAAAAACAATAAGTCCAAAGTGCATGCCTTTCTGGAGCAAAACTTTTGTTTTCCAGAAAAAAGACCTGCAACCTCATCCTTTCAATATTTACATGAGACAGAAAGAAAGAGAGTGAAAGAGATAGAGGAAGAAGCAAAGAAGGTTGTGAAAGAAAATGTAAAATTAAAGAGACAAATTAAAGAAAATTGTGAAACTTTTGATAATTTAGAGTTGCAAATTGAACATTATGAGAGAAAGCGTAACATTTTATTAAAACTTCTCAGTATTGCAGGGGAAAATGCAAAGAAAATTTGAAAGTCAAAAGAGAAAGTAAATCATGGGAGAAGAAATATGATAATATATCTGACCAGTTAGATGAGACTTTAGAAAAATTGCAAGAATTGAAGGTTACAATGTCCTCTTTGGGTCCCAAAAATGTCAGTAGAAAAATTAAAAGGAGGGATGACAAAATTGCAGTATTAGAGGAAATAATTGTAGACAAACAAAATGAAGTAGTACAGAAGGAAGTAGAAATTGATAATTTAAGCATGGTTTGTGAGAAAAATGATCAAAACATAGAAAGATTAAAAAAAGATAAAAGAAGTCTTTTGGTAAAAGTTTGCAAAATGTCCAAACAGTATGACCCTGATAAAATAAGAGATGATCATTTATTAGAAATTCAAACTTTGAAAAATGAAATTTCTGCTAAACAAGATAGAATTTCTGAACTGGAAAATTTAAACAATATTTTAGCAGATGAACAAATTCAAACTTTTTATGATGGCAAATTTTCAAATGAGATTAGGGAAACAATTATGACATTAATAACAGAGTGTGGAGTGAGTCAGAATAAAGTCAATGATGTACTTACTATAGTTCTTAAAAATCTGACTGGGAAACAGTTGTCTAGGTTACCAAGTGCAGGGGTAAAAAGTAGGTTACTTATAGAGGCTAAAAGGGTGGCACAAAAACAAATAGTAGAAGCCATGCTCAGTTATGAAGAGTATCTACCTGACAATGACGTTGTTTATCAAGGTCACAAGGTAACTGTTTACATCAAGATGCAACTTCAAATTCCACAAGCATTTTCAAAGTTTTCAAATAACAACACCAGATAAAAATACATTTTCACTAGGTTTGAATGAGGTTGCAAGTGGAGATGCAGCTTCTATTATGCTTTCCTTAAAAAGCATAATTTCTGATTTGGGCAAAGCTGCAAAAAATGAATCTGAAATTATTTCAAAATTAGTTTGTAGCCTTGTTTCTACCGTGTCTGATCAAGGCTCTGCAAACCATGTTTTTAATCAACAGCTTAGTGATTTTAAAGAAAGTTTATTGCCAGACATAGTTGAAAGTTGGGATAATCTTGATTTAAATACAAAATTTGAAATGGCAAATATATCACGCTTTTTTTTTGCAAAATGCACATATTTGTAAACATGGCAAATGAGGTTGACAAATGTCTAAATATTTTTGAGAAAAAAAATGTTTGTAAAGGCAAAAATCCCATTGCATTTGAATGGAAAGAAAGTGGAGCTTCCAGGTTGACTAGAACAGCTAGTAAAGCACTAATTCTTCATGGCTGTGAGAAGTCGGGTGTAGGTCAACATTTTCAAACTCACCTTAAAGAAAGAGTTCATGAGAATAAGATGATCACATTTAGAGGTCACAGATTTAACCATTTATCTTATGCTGCAGTTGCCACATATTATCATTTGCATAATATCATAGCGTTCCTTGATAGCTTGGCAGATGATAATGACCTCTTGAAAAGCATTTCATTTGATGTCAGAGATATATGTAAGTGGCATAAGAGCTCTTGGTATAATTGATAAATTGATAACAGTATGGCGAATATTGAAACGAAGGCGTAAATACGTTGTAACGTTGTATTGCTAAAGCGTAATGGCGATCACTAACAAGCCCATACAAAGGTAGTTACGTTAACGTCATAACGAACAATGAGTTTACATAAAGTAATGTCAGTACTTCGGGCATTTTCTGACATTCTTGTTGGGGGGGGGGGGGCGAAAAGTGAAATATATGATAAAACAATCAAAACTAGAACAATGAATTAAATTAATTGACATAAATCGAAAATTATCATATCCCTGAAATGAATAAAAATAGTTACTGTCTCTAGAATCAATCACTTTGATCACATTGTTCACTTGACTTAACACACGAAATTAACAGTCCATGTAAAAAAGTTTGGGATTTTATAGTTCATAGCCATCACTGTTTTATGTACTACAACTAGGCTGATTTATCCATGTACGAATCTTCTCGGTTGCTGTCAAGCTGGCCGGTCATCTAGGCCGAGTTCCCGAAACTGCACAATCATGTTGAACGGTTGTACTGATGTCGCTTGAAATTTCGAGCGGATAAAGTTTCACAATCGGTCTTGTAGTGTCAAAGTTCTTCTTTCTGATTTTCGCCGCTCTGACAAGTCCATCGTTTCCTCGCATCAAGTCTGTAGCGATAGCCATTTTCCACGTGACTCATCGTATACGAGAACGACATCCCCTACTTTGATGTGTTGTTTGTTGTTTCCATATGCTTTGTGAAACTCTCTTAGCGAGGTTAGTTTCATCTTTTCCAAAAGTGTTCAAGAATTTCACATTGTCTCTGTTTCCGCTTCGTAAGTGACGAATGTGTCAAACACTTCAAACACTCAGGTCTACTCGATTCGTCCGATTCAAATTGCGGATGCGGTAACAATGAAATCCTTCTTCCATACAATAAATGATTCCTGTATGATGAAATTCGTTCAATGTCTATGATTCTGTGTACCCCAACAGTTGGGGCAAACTTGTTGCAAAATAATTTTTTTTCGTTTTTGAGCGTCACATTGTCCTTTTCATCTTCGTCGTCATCTGTAACTACTGACAGTACTACATCGTTGTCCGGAATTTTCCATTGCGTAGTTAGCCATGTCGGTTCATATTTCCACAATGAACTCTCAATGAATTGTTTCGCGTTCAAACCCTGGATCTATAGATCAGCGGAGTTACAGTTTGTCGGACAATATCTCCAATTACATATTTCGGTAAAGTCTTTCATCTCTTTAATCCTATTTGATACGAAGCGCTTTACCGGTTTTGATGCTTTTATCCATTGTAACACGATTTGGCTGTCTGGCCATAACGTTATATCCATACATTCGAGTGCGTCTTTGAGATGTTGAACCAAGCGGGCTCCAATTACGACTGCCATGAACTCCAATTGGAGCAATGTGAAAAAAATATATATAGAAGATACTAAATTGCAATCAAAGCTCGTATGTCCTAAGGCACCAGACAAGACAGTGAAAAGACACAACAATGAACAACACAGAAACTAAAAACACAGGAAATGAATAACACGAACCCCACCAATACCCGGGGTGAACTCAGGTGCTCCGGACGGGCAAGCAGTTCTTGCTCCACATGTGGCATCCGTCGCATTACTCGCGTTGAAAATCCGGTAAGCAGTCATGATCGAGAAGGGACAGGGATGGCACTATGACACAGGAAACAGATCGTTAATCATCTGTGAGATAGACATTTCATAACGATCAATCAGTTCGTGATGGCGACCGTAAAACTTACGAAGTGA
>JAOXYH010761717.1:0-12785 GCA_028566455.1 Botula fusca | reverse complement strand
TATGCCTGCGGTGGTCATTTTTACCCTACACATAAGGGGAGTGCGGCAGAATCCCCCTTTTTACACTACTGGTGTACAAAAACAATGAAACGCACGGTACATGTATATATGAAATGTATGTTTTCATCGTTGGTTTTAAACAAACGCTATGAGCGTTTGTTTCGCTCGAACGATAAGCGCATTCGTTTTTATACAAACGAATAAAGCGTGTGAAACGAACCATAAGAGCGTTCGTTTTGCACGAACGCTAGGAGCGTGCGTTTCACTTACACAATAAGAGCGTTCGTTTCATACGAACCATAAGAGCGTTCGTTTTACACTAACCATAAGAGCGTTTGTCTACACGAACGATATAAGTGTACGTCTGTCCTATATCATGCGTTTCCTGGAGCGCTCGTTTGATACGCAAGGAGCGTCTATAGACGCAATTATCGTCCGTTTTTCGTTCGTTCGTCTATAGTTCGTGCGGGAAACTTTACGGAATCGGGGGTGTACGAACTTTGTTATTCTAAATGTAGCGTATAAAGCAAATGAACATAGTGTTCACGATGATTAAGCAGTAAATTTAAAGCCCATTCCTTTTTTTTTCAGAAATAGCACATTTTGCAATAATTAACACAACCATACCTTAAGAAAAATAGAAAAAGCCGTTGGAAAGATAATTTTTACTATAATATGGTAACTAATATACCAATTCGTTGCAGTCTCACTTTTTTTTCAATAAGTTATGACCAAGAATAAAGTACTAATAACAGGAAGAGTGTTTGCTTAGATTTCCCATTGAAAACATATTTTAATACGTTTGGGGACCCAAACACCCGAAGAATTAGCAGTCCTCTTGCAGTTGGATCGACACAATGATCGTGTACCAAAGGATTCCACCCAAAAAAAGGACACAAAAGTGATACACAATTAATACGCTAGTATTCAGTTAAGTAATCTATATAAGTTCTTAATTGTTGAATAGTTTATTAGTCAACAGTGTGGGAAAAAAACTTAGTAGTAGTTCTCCAATATTCATATCTAAGATGACCTGATCTCAAATAAATCTGTTCAAAACTCATCGACGTCAGAATTATAAATGTCTGGAAAAAAAAACAAAATTCATAGAAGTAAATTATCATTTTAATTGGAGTAGTTGATGTAATTGTTTGATTCTATCTGTGCAATCACTGTAGCCCTTCGTATCTGCGGTGCAAGTTTGCGTTCTACTTTGTTAACAAGATAAAAGGTGAATGACTCGCAATTATACTTGATCAGATTTGGCAGTTACCTGCTTAAGGTCGGCGGTTCCTTGACGGCACTTCGACTTCCACTGTCACTAAAACCGGCCAACACGGTATATCTGAAATATTGCTGAAAGTGGCTTTTGTCCAAACCGATCAATCTAATCTTTTCCAATTTTAATATGAAAGCATTTTTTTTCTATATTATATATATTCAGTAATTTGGCATATACATTCGCGTATCGAGTATCTGGGATCATTTGATCTTTGAATTGGCGTTATTACGTCTGACTAACGATTAAACAAGTATGGCTTCTGTTTTTATTACAAACAAAGGCAATAACTATACAAAACATATCAACGTAGCACTTACTTCAACATATTCCAGAATCTCTGAATACAAGGTCTCGTCCTCGTCCTGAAACAAGGTTAAGAAACATGTTATGCTGAGAAACATAAGTTACTATCCTGTTAACGCGTTTAATTCCGACTTTGAAACTATTCAACACTTAATTCAAATTAAATCTTACATTTACCTCGTTTCTTTCGTGTTGGTAGTTCGTTAGTAGGGTTTTGTTGAGAGCTGAAAAATATTTAATCAGGTTAATTCTATATAAAGCAAGAAACATCAGAATCTTTTCATAATTTTTCATTGCTTCTAACACACAAAGACACACTAAATTTGGAAGTGTAACCAAAAACGATACTTGATATTTTTTTCACAGGACAATGCTTTGCGTAAAGATAGTCTATAAAGGGAGGTTGCAAAAAGCCTTCAAGTCTACTTGCTAAATACTTACAAGTATTTCACTTGATTCACTTTATTAGACTTTTAAAAATGGTAATCGACAAAGTGTTTCACTCGGAAAAATTCGTTCTCCCTATAAGCGATTTTGCTGTCAGCTGTTGACATTATTCGTCAAAGCACTCATAGTTGCGAATCATGAGGTTTTGATAATAACTGGGGATATTTGCAATACCTATTGATATAAATTGGCTTATTATTTCATAATACTAAACCAAAGTGTTAAAATTTAGGAATATTTGTATATTTGAATGAAAAGCTACAAATTGTAGTGTTAAGAATGGAGATTAAAATGTAACAACGACCTTGAAACGTAGTAAAATAAAACATAAATAAATGAAAATAAACAAATAATAATAATAAGAAATAATAAAAAATAAATTAATTTGATTGAATCTTTGAAACATTTTTGGACCATTTACAGTTGGTTGTATAGTATGGTTATACATGGTTATACATGGTTCATGATTTAAGGCTATACGGCGACCTCCAGATGTTCCTGATTTAACTGTTTATGATTGGATGGTGTCTTTTTCATTTAAAAAATAAAATAAATAAGTGTGTTTTGCACAAAAGTATGGAACACATTTATAACACTGTATTATGCACAAAGTTAATCATGGCATGCAGAAAACGACGATCGAAAGCTGTGCTATTCACTTTTGTCAAAAGTTTTTTTTTAGATAAGGTGCTCATTCTCGACCTTTCAAGGCTATAGCAGGTCTGTTAAAGTGTTTTTAAACAAATGTTGCAGACTTCTTAGTAAAATGTCTTAATGATCTCATATGTATGTATAAAAATATATGAAAATGGTTATATTAGGACTTTCAGTATTCCATACCACGTCTTTCTGTTTTTTTTTTTGTTTTTGTTTTTTTTTATGAAAAGGAGTACGAATTAGTATGGACAAAAATGCGATTCTTCTAAATAAAATCCTTTCTACAAAATATTCTTATTAATGTTGGATTATCTTTCTATTTGAGACAAGACGAAGTCACTGTAACGTAAAAGAAAAAAATCACAAGAAAAAAAGTTGCATTTTTATATCCTCTGGAATCGAAGATTCGGGGCATATAGTTTTTGTCCTGTCCGTTCATCTGTCTGTCTACGACAAAAACTTTAAAACCAAGGTTAAAGTAGTGTTTCATAAACACATCTTGATCCAGTGGCAATCACGCGAATGCCAATTGTTTAAGTAAATTCACAATTAGAAACGGCAAACAATGTTCTTGGATACAAGTCTGATAGCATCCTCTACTTACTTCGTTCTATTGTAAACTAATGAATATTTTCTTTTGTTTCAAACGCGTTGCAGATGTCTTTTATTTGCAAAGAAACAAGTTGCATGGCTATAACGTTAAGTAATTTTTGAGCGAAGACCATTGTAACCGTCGGTACCACGTGATCTCGACTGCCAATCAGCACTCGCTATTTCCGATGAGGCGATTAACCTACGGCATGACTTTTGAATTCCGCGGATATATTCTGTCCCTAAAGATATAGTGAGCATCAACCTTATTCACATATTGCATTTTCCAGACAAAAGCCATTATTCTATTATTGTCCTGTTTGATGGGTTATTTACACAAAACCCGCACAGTAATTTACAAGGCTGTTACATATATCCAGGCCCCCGTTTCTAAGGTTTTACCTCACGTCTCTGTGTACAAGTATCATGTAACACATAATTGATACCCTGCCTTTTGTGTATCTTGCCGAAATATGCTGATTTTTTTTTCATTTTTTGTGCATGTCTCCCAATGTATTCTATCGTAATAAATATGATAACATACTGTTAACCTCCCTTGAAAGGTCATGGAACGAGCCATGTATTGGAAACAGAGGAACGTTCTTTTTATTACTAATGCTATCAAATATTTCAGATCATTATGATCCTATTCGGTGGTACACCGACATAGAAATCAAACGAATCTTCTTTTTGTAACGAATGAAAAAAAAAATGTAAATAATTCATTCAGATCGTATTCTGCGGTAGACCCCGATGAAGTAGACTGACTCAATTACTTTAAAGAATGACAACTCTAGAAAAACATGCGCAATCCTAAAATTAGAATGTACTTCACAAATAAATCGCTTAGATTTTAAAGAACCATCAAACTAAAGTATTCTAATGCCTGGAACGAAGAATTCTCTTTCTTCTGAAAAAAAATATCATCCTTATAAAACTATACGGAAGATTGCTTCGGAGCAATTTGTACCGAACTAACAATCCCGGGAGGGCTACTTGTAATTTGTGCCGATTGCCCTTGCTAAAACAGACCCTGTTCAAGACAGGAAAATACGAAAGTAATACCCTGTCCTGGCTAACACTGAGAAAACGACACCCTGTTCAAGATAGTTGAATCGAAAAAACAAAAATGTGAATATGAAAATTTTCACACAAGAAATGCCAATATGCAACATGTGTGTAAAATAAACAATCAAACCAGTCTTTCGATAAGTGATAAAGGAATTAATATCCTGTTTAAGACAGCATGATCCAATTTAACAGTATTCCTATCCACTGCTAGATTGAGACCCCGGTCTGGACAATTGGATGAAATTTATGACCCTGTTCAAGAACCATTTACTGCGGCACACTCATACTAATCAAACATAGGAAGTAGGCCCCAGGCTAACAATTCAGTTTTAATTGCAGGTAGTGGTTGTTTAGTCAAGGTTATACCTTTCATCATAATAGGCACACAAAAATAAGTTTGTAATGTCATCAAAGGTTCAAACGATTAAACTCGAGATTTCTTCATGGAAAGTATCGAGATATAAATATGGAAAATAGTCACTACGATCAACCAGAGGCAACTAAAACCTGATTTTATGCAAAACCATACGTATGTGTAGCCAGTTTATACCTATCTCAATCAGAATTTGGTATTTACAATCTTTGTGAAAACTATTCTCACAAAGCTGTTGATCTAATTTATATGCCATGCTATTATAGTATACATCTGCTCAGATAAAGACTTAAAAGAGTTATTACACCCATTAAAACTTTGCTTGATTCGGTTATATATATTTTTTCTCTCTTGGATGACCGTATCTGAAACTTCGAAGTCGAAATGATGCTAATGCTAGTTTAAAGGGCAATATGATTTGAAAGCAGCACTCAAGTCATGCTAAGATCTCTCTTTCATAAGCTAGAATTTGTTATATAAAAGAGGAAAGCCGTTAAGATAACATACATGGAAAAGTGTTTATATGATAACCATACATGTACATCATATCAATATTAAAAGTACTTTATTATCCCCTTTAGCAACCATCTTTTTGCAGATCCCGTTTGTAAATTTATTTTGGGTTTCCTTACCTTTGGGTAACCCGCCTGATCTTTCGTATTGAAAAAAAAAATCTCACAAAACATTCACTGGAATACTAGGTTAAGGTGGCGTCTAAGATGAGAGTAGTCTGAATAATTGGAATGAAGAATTTTATGGAGTTACGCTTCTTGGTGCACTACTACTCTACTCATTCATTCATGCATGCAGAAGCAAGTCTCGATTTTGGATTTCGTTTATATTTGAAAGCAGCCTTTATCGTGGTGTTTTTTATTAATGGTCATCTTCATTTAAATAAAACATTCTTGAGCTGCTTATGGGTAAAAATACTTTTGGTTTTATGTGCTTATTGTATTCTTCCTCCACCTAAGGGGAATTTTTTTTCTACTAAAGACCCAGTGGTGTGTCAAGTACTGGACTGGATGAGGGTATTCCTCGTAGGTCAAGCTCACGGGAATGGTTTTCATTGAGCGTTTCCGGTCCGTTACCCACACAATTCCGTCCCGATTGCAATTACAATTATCGTTAATAAAAGCCAACCACAGAAACGAAAAGATCGACTATAACTTTTCTCTTTTAAAAGTTGATTTTGTAAAACGTAGACAATGTAATTCATTGACACCTTCAGTACAGGCGCGTTCAAGAAATACACTGTTCATTTTAGTGGCAGTATTTGAAAATGTAAAATTGTATTCGACTTATAACTGACTCTAGCAGGTGAAATGTAAGGGAGGATAACAAAATTTCAAAAAGTACTAGAGACCAAGGTCAAAGATATCGGGTTATGATTTGCGTTCATTGCTTCCAATCCCAAACTCTGGCCATTTCTACACACATCAATGACATTTCTTACAAGAATTACACAGTACCCTAGGGTGTGCTGCGAAAATTTACAAATATCATAGTCTTCGCCCACAAAGTACTTTGATTAATATCGAACGATGTTATGCTGGACCAGTTAATACTGGTATAGTATAAGAGGCCTAGGTTAGAGTATTTTTGAAAAATTAAATAGGTATTCAATTTCGGCAACATACTGTCTACATTTCAAAAAAACATTCATATTTCAGTCGCTTGATCAGACGTGAATTGATGAGAAAAAGTAATATTTAAGTGGTAGAGTTTTTGATGCCTGGTTTGAAAAAAGTTTTCGATTTATAACCATCGTCTACTAAAAATAGTTTTTCCCATTTTCATCATTTAAAACATACCAGATGAAAAATAAACGTACAAAAATTATGATCAAACTGGAAATAGTGATAAAATAGAAAAAAATAAGGAAAACCTTGAGATTTTTTCTGTTTAATAATTACTTCATACACAAAGCTGTTGAAATCAGTTGAATATAAGTGAGAGTTCTACGTTACTGAATCAATAGATTTGTTTTTGTCCGTTGAGTAAAGAAACTGGAATGTATATGCGTGTACTTTTGGAAGACTTTCAAAGAGGCGACTTTAATTTTACTTTGCACTTACGAATAGACAGTACAAATCAATTTAAAACTTTGTTTACGAGTGCATTAATAAAAAGAAGGGTTTATTTATGTATCATATATGTTGAAACGATGATCATCACATCATTGTTCCACCTTTGGGGATATTGAAACGAAAATGTACTTTGAAGTTCTGAGAATTTAACGTCTAGAAGTGAATCGCTTTGCTAATCCCCATGGGTTTTCTACTTTTCAAAATGCAACACGTGCGTTTAATTATTTTTGCAGTATATTGTAAGAGGGTATTAAGTCAATATGAATATCCCGGATTTGCGTAATACATTGTTATTGGGGAAAACTTTTTGATGTTTTAATAGACAGGTGGGTTGTGCAAAAATGATATCATATGAAATATGAAAATTTCATATAAATGTCTGCTTAAAAGCTCTGAAAAAAATAATATAATCAAAAGTTATCGAAATTAATTTGTGCACCAGACGACTGTGTCTAGAATTTCAATTGAACTGACGCTTGGGAATCTGAATTATACTTGAAGCGGAGAAGCATTAAGTCAAAGTAATAAAACAAAGTGTGATACATTTCATATACAAAGTGTGATACATTTCATACCGATTTTGATGCATCGGTTGTGCACATTTCGTAAATGGATTACTCGTCAGCGATGCTAGGGACCAAAACTTTGGAAGACCACAACTCTTATCAAAATGTGTAAAAGCAAGTACATGCCAAAATGATCGAAATAGAACGTCAACACCGTCTACGGACAGAGCTTTTAAAAGGTGATAATAATGAATTTTAGTTTACGCATTAAGATGATAAATATCCGTTTTTTGAAAAAAAATCCATAATTTGACAACTGTATATTAAATTCAAAATGTATTCAAATAAACCGCAGTGACTTATAGCATAGATTTAATACCCATGCTTATAACTAGTAAAATCGACCAATTGGTTGTAAGATACAGCTAAAAGACAACTACGTTAATTATGTGCACCAGACTAATGATCCTGGAATTACCCTTTCGTCATTGTTCGGGACCAAAGTTGTGGAATCCGATTAAAGCAGCACTTGGGCTTTATTAAAAACCAAGGTCCAAAAATTGATATAAAATACAATGTACTTCTTACCACTGATGGAAAGAGAGAAACTTTAGTTTCGAGGGTCTCCAACAGGTGATAATGGTAAATTTAATTCAAATGTCCACACTGACATGCTCACTAATGTCAGCGCTGGTATCAATACATTGGTTGTAAGATTATCTTTGAGAATGCCTTTATATGCACTGAAGAATATGAAGAACTCCACAATTTAATAATCGTCAATTTAATTCGGTATAAATGTTTTCGTGCGAACAGCGAATCGTCTATCACTACAGCGGTGATGACGTGTAGAATTACCAGTCCACCGTCCTTAGAATGAAAGACCACTTCGTAAAATTCTCATGTATACTATCGAATCCTAGGTTTCAGTATTTTCCCTCTTAAAATTAGAAAAAGAAACATCTTGACTACTGTCTTCACACCTTGGTCTTTGTAACAGAATTTTTCTATATATTTGCCTTTACTGTTTGAAATTTTAAAGTTTTTTGCTGAGATACAAAACTTTGTTCTCCATTAAGACATAAAAACCACAATATCCAAACCATCTCATTTTGTAAAAGGATAATATATGATTTGAATTAGGAAACTTCAATGCTAATATAAAGTGTGTAGGAAAAAGATCAAAACAGCAGATTATCAATTTTTACCAGTCTAAAACATCAAGTACATGTATATTTTACTTTTAATTTAAGGCAAAAAGCTTACTGTATTATTTAGTGAATGGTCTCTATGAATAATTATGTCAAAGTCTGTTAAGAGAGTAGTCTCCCTTTTTACATGTAAAATTCCATTGTCAATGTAATTTGCTATTCCTCTGTAAAACAATGTAAAAATAACATGAATGGAGTTGGGCCACGTAGGGTACATTCCGGCCCTGAAAAATTGAGTATGTAATATCATGATATGATATATGTATACAACTTCTTTAAACACCCACTTTAAAAAATCAAAACAATTATATAAGCTTAGTGTTAGTCGATTATGATGAACATGCCATTAAAAGTAATTCTATTCACCATTTTGACCATATTTTGCCAATTTTGCCGGATTTTTAAGCATATTTTGATGTAGAAAACAATGGCCGCACTTCTCGACCAAAATAATTTTTTGATGGAAAACGTGTTTTGATGAGATTGATATTTTTAAACAAAAATTATTTTGTGTCGAGGAATACGGCCAGCCTTTTAATGAAGAAAACGCTGGGTTAAAATTTAAGAAGATTGGACAAAATTGATTTTGGTTCATATTAGCTTGATTGTGACGTTATAATGACGTCGCTTATTAGTTCTTTTTGTCCAAAATTACCATTTTTGTGTATTATAACATCTTAAGTAACAATTTTAGATTACTGTGAACATATTTATTCCTTTCTTCATTTTTGCCAATTTTAGGGCCATTTTAGACCCTTTGTGAACCTACTCTTTTCTACTGAATTTAGTTGTTACAAAACAAAATTCATATCTTGGCAAAGTTTTATGGAAGTGTTTGCATGTTTTCTAACAAAATTTTAAAAAAAATCATAACATGAAGTGATGTGTGAAGACAGTAATAATATTTGCAACTTGGCATCAGTTAATCAAACAATCCAAAGTAAAAATAACCAATATGCAAAAGCAGAGAAATTTTAAATATGAAAGTAAAATAGCAGCTTGAATTCGCGCTGAATTATGATTAAAAATCTAAAGCTACAGCTATTATATTTGACATAAAATCAGACTGGTTTGAATCAATAGTTCTGCCACAAAGATTTGATGACAATGAAGTAATTGTGACCTTTGAAGAAACATCACAGATAAAAATATTAATTTGGATGGCAGTTTCTGAAAAACCTTCTTTGATGACAATCGAAACCAAAAGTTTGGGAATCCAAATCAAACCAGAAGGATCAATTAAAACCAAAGGACAAAACAGTGTTACCAAAACGGATAATTGAATCTTTGTATGAAAGGACTAGGTGCTATTAGGACCAGTTTTGGCCCAGAAATTTAGATAAAAATAAAGTGCTTTAATTCAAGATTAAAATATAAATCGGTTTCTGAGCAACCATTGTGTAACCATGGCTACAACATCCTGCACAAAATGAGTAAGTTAGGGATTTCTCCTATTTTCCTTAAAATTTGTACAAATTCCAAACAGTTTTTGCTTCCGGAAATATCGAGCGCATGCGTTAACCAACAAAATATTTTGCGGGAAGATGTAACATGATAAGGTACTTCTTCAGTACAATTATTTTGTTGGTTAATGCATGCGATCCGTATTTTCAAAAGACAAAAATGTTTAAAAAATAGTCAAAATCTGATATTTTACCTGTTTACTAATATAAGAGTGAAACTATGACGTCATAACAATGTAGTTAATATCAAAATTATTTTCTTTTATCTTGGATATTCAATAAGAAATGCAGTGATTTTCAGTTTATTTGATAAATGTTTATTTTTGGGACCAAAAATGGGCCTTATAGCACCTAGTCCTTTATGCTATTTACGGGTTTGGTAAGTTTCATAATATAGGAAGTAAACTTCGTGGCCTTGATAAGAATGTAACCATAGCAACTGGAATTTGCAATGTGTTTAAAAGCATTTGTTAATAAGATCCTTACATGAAGTTTTGTATTTACGTATATCTTTATAATCGTTACATGTAAGCGAATACGTTAGCCTTGGTATCATGTCCAGTAATTCAACGATAACCCGTAACTGAAAATTTGAAACTTTGTTGTAAATACAAAACCAAATCCGTACGATGAACAATATCCTACCATCCAAAAAGAGAAAAGTGTTGGAAAAGAAATGTCATCCCTTTTATCCAGAATGCTTACCAGTATAATGAAGAAAGAATATTATAAACCAAAAGAACATCATTAGGATATTGGTAGATATTACTGAATGACCCTGTACATTGTGTTCAGGAGGATCTTCTTGATGATTGATTGATTAATGGGAGTTTAACGTCCAGCCAGTAATTTTTCAGCTATATTCAGGACGAGAACAAGTTAATCAATTAAAAAAACCTTTGAAAATAAAGGTGGTGGGATAACCGGGGCAACGAGTTTTGGCTGCCATTGGAAAATGAGAGAGATGGGTAGGGGCTGGAAATTTACACATCTATACGGCCAAAGGCGCCTACTTTTATCGAAATAAATAGAAGGGATCTTTATCCTGCATGGCGTTTCTACACACAATTTGTCTACAATGATTCATGGGCAGGTTTTCCGTATTATGACCTGCCTACCCTGCATCGACAGGGTATTCCCTTATCCACCACCATGGGGACGACCGACTTGGGTGCCGGAATCTTCTTGATGAGCACCAACCACAAACTAAGATTCAAGACAGTAAAGGATAAAATTAGCAATAAGATGAACACAGTTAGTATCCATGGTGATTCCTGCAATTGTCGACATTATTTGTAGCCGGAAGTAATGTTAAATACTGTCCATCAGGATTTTCAGTGGATTTTCAGTGGATAAGTCACATCGTCGCATATATATATTGTATATTTGTCAAAGATGTAATCATTAAATATTATTTTAGGGCTACAACAGAAAAAAATCAAAACCATATTTACGAAAAGACCATTTGATATCACCAGCTCAGTAACTAGTACTTCGGTACTAGCCCAAAATGATACCTTTAAATTACTGCGTTAAATTTCCCCCAAATTTGATAAAACTACGGAGTTATCGCCCTCATGCAAAGCTCTGTCCGTAGATGGTTTTGGTCATTTTGGCATGTGTTCGCTTTTACAAATTTTTGATAACAGTTGAGGTCTTCCAAAGTTTTGGCCCCTAGCATCGCTTACGAGTAATTAATTTACCAAATGTGCACATCTGATGCATCAAAATCGGTATGAAATGTTTCACACTTTGTTTTAATAAAAAACGGTTTATCTTTAATGAATCTGAGTGGGTACGATGGTCGACGAACTTTGTTAAAACTTCAAAGAAATTTCCAAAACAGTTTACGCCACTGTCCATATAAATTAATACTAATACTTTATTAGCAGCTAGAGCAGGGATAATAACAAAAGGTAAACTGGTGGTAAACATTTACTAGAAGCAGATATAAAGCGGACTTTAAACGGTGGTTAATTGTGTTGTTATGGGAGCCAATACCTTGCAGAAACTTGCAGATGTTTGAAATAGAAGTCAGGGAAACCGAGGTTAGAATAATATTTAATGGGCAAATACAAAGCCAAGAAAACAACGGCAAACATCACACAGAACGCAATAAAAAAAAACAAAGAAAAAAAAAGAACTAAAAGGTAAATGAGTTACTCGGACTCCACACTAAAAATCGGGAGCACGGACCAAATGCACTGTTTGGTTATTCTGACGTATTCATAGAATTTTATTGTTTTACTAAGATGAAGATTAAAAGACTTAATAATGATCGAGTAACCCCCTTTTTTTGTTGCTCCCAGTCTATCAACAATAAAATTAGACAAAGGATCCAGGTAAATTTTATAACACTTGTTGAAAAGCATTCAGCGTTTTCTCCTCCGTGCCATTTTTACACCAAGTAAGAAAAATGTGGATCTTTTTCCGATCGTTTTAGAAGGAGGGCTGTATTAAAGTCCTTTTTGGTAAAAAAAATTCTCGGTTTTGCACTATCTCAAGTTTTACTGTAATAATACAGCAATGAGTCAAGTAGGATAACTCGTACCATTGTTGTATTATATGTTTGGCTCGATGTTATAGAGACATGGATGCACATCCAATATTGATGTATATCGTTCTAAATTTGGGGGGTTAAAATATCCCAGTCAGTCATGGTTATAGTTTCTACGGCGGCCTATGAAGAGGTTGTCAACGTATCCTTGTTCATTAAATGAACAAAAACTTACTCAACAAATTCTTTTCTACTTTCTTAAACTGTTTTTAGCTCACCTGGCCCAAAGGGCAAGTG
>JAOXYH010761606.1:0-12786 GCA_028566455.1 Botula fusca | reverse complement strand
AAAGAATTCTGAAGTATCAAATGGTGTTTGTGTTTTTTTTCGTCAACAAGCTAACATTTTAGGCTTAATGATTTGCTATACTTAGTCTGTTGAACAATCTTGTATAGGACTTTAAATTTACTCATCCAAGAAACAGACACCACCGCTTGTGATATCATCAGAGGTAGTGAATGTTTCTTGTAGGTGAAAAAATGTTACCATTAACTCCTCCATGTGTAAAAAACATTTATTTTATCTCTAGAGATATATGGGCTTATTGTGATTTGAAAATAAAAATAAGTGCCGAAATTTTCCTGAAGATGTCTATAACATTGTATTAGAATGTCTCAATTTCTTTTGAAAACTCTTAATAAAGAAGAGCTAAAACTTTAGTTTCAACAGCACTGAACATGTTAAAATGTAATTATGTGTAACCACCTGCTAACACAGCCTATTTCAAATACGCTGAAGTTTTAGCTGTTCGGAAAAACAAAGTATGATACATTTCATACCGATTTTGGTGCATGGGATGTGCATATTTCGGAAATTAATTACTCGTCAGCGATGCTAGGGACCAAATATTGGAAGACCAAAACTGGTGTCAAATCGTTGTAAAAGTGAGAACACACCAAAATGACCGAAAGTGGAAGCCAAAACCATCTACTGCTAACACAGACTATTTCAAATACGCTGGCGTTAAAGCTATTCTGAATTAATTTCAGTTTAGGTGTCTAATGCTAAAGGTTTAGCATTTTTCATCAAACAGAATATAATTCACCTAAAGTGATAAAATAAATGAGAGCTATGAAGGAATAAGGATCCGATCACGTTTTTCTGATATATGGGTTATTTGTTTTAATGGTGCTAAATGCCACTTTTACCATGTTACGTATTTTTAATAAAACTAAAAAAATAGCAAGTTTAATCATGCCCAATAAATATAAAATTCTATGTCTGAATACGTGATATACATATATAATATCAATAGGTCGAGTTCGATCTTAAAACATCAGAAAGATGTGGTGTGGGTCCTCTCTTGGTTGGCTGTGACATTTTGTGTATGCGGGCATCTGTATGTGTGTAAAAAAACTAAAGACCTTAGGACGTGAACATTTTTTAAATAACGGCAAGCGAAACGACTCTTCAGTTTTAGTTAAACAATTGGGTGAGGTCTACACGTTAAAACAGAAAGATTTAAAAATAAAATAAAAATGCGCTTTTTATCTATCAAAGTTTCCTTATTTTAAGGTTAATCCTCCTGTTTCAGTAGCAGTTATCTTTCAAGAAATTTACAATCTATAATCAATACTCACCAATACGAAATTTATCAAACAAAAACGCTGGAGTAAACCTGCTTTTCTACTCTTCACTGAGAGAATGTTTAGTGGCGCCCTTTATTAGTCAGTGTCACGTATACATGTAGCAAACAAACAAAATAGAAAACGAGAACAATGGCAGTAGCAATGTGAACTAACACCAAAACTTGTGAGTGACATCAGGTGCTAAGGAAGAGTAAACATATCCTGCTCCGTTAACGACGCAAGTCATATTGCAAGTTGGAATATCTGATGAAGTGTCAAGTGAGGTTTCATATACGTTATGACGAGAAATTCAACAGAACATATCTTGTCGCATTTGTAAGATAGATAGATCGTTTTGATCTTCTAAATCATGATGTCGACCATAGAATTTCTGGAGTTATAGTGTAAACAAGACTGAACAAAACACTAACCAAGAAGTTGATGTCACAGCACTTTTGCTGTACCTGTTTTATTTTGTAGGGTAGTGTTGTATTTCTGCAGAGAACAAAACTTGGACATCTCAACCTTTCAAGAAAATCTTTGATAGAACTTAAGCAGGTGTGACAAATTATCATTTAGCCAAATACTGTGAATTTTTAAATACTTAAGGGATGCTAGTTTTAGTGGTTTGTGAAAATTTGCTTCATGGTATTTTTTGGGGCATTTTCTCAAATTAACTGGAAGTAAAAGTTGAAACCTACACCGTTCAAAACAACTAAAATCTCATAAATAGTAATACTTACACAGTATTATCACAAGGCAATTATTCTGTTTATTTCCTTGGTAAATGTCGTTAAACACGAAAGTGAGATTTACTGTTGGATTAGAAAGCGCATGCACTGCATAGAAGGATATTTAATGTGCGTTTACTTTGTGGGCATAACTTTTTATAGACCTAGTGGATACGTTGATACTTTAGGATGTGGTTTTTAGTTTTTGATGTAGATCAAATGTGTTGATAAATATATAAATAAATAAATAAATAACTATTTTATAATGAGCAGACGCAAACAGAAAATTTTTATTAGTACTTGTGTAATTGTTTGGGTTTAAATTTGGACAACTTTCAATCTACTTAATGATTTACAAAATGTTTTTGATTTATAATTGGCCCCCTTTTCATCTTTACAAAGTAAAATTCTACGTTTATATACAAATTAACTTTAATCTGACGACTTATTTTTAATTGATGAACCAGAAACTACGGAGAAAACTTTCATTAGAAACATGCCATTTGCCCTCAGTTCATTGGACAGAACAAATAAATTTCAGATTGGCGACTTACCTTGCCCGAACCTTGTAAAATTTATTGGACTATACCATTTTGAAAAGACAGTTTATAAGGTTACAGAATACAGCAGTCGAGGAAGTCTACAGGTGAGTGGAACGCCCTCACTTTAGTTTTAGGGATTTGAATCAACCTTTTAAAACCCTATTCAATAACAAATTTTTTTCATTCAGTATTCAAGAAAATAAATGAAACGTGGAATATACAAGTTGTGTGGAAATTAACAAAATGAATGGAAATCCAAACTCCTTCGTTAGATCAATATAATAACCATCAAATCACTTCAAGAATAAATTATTAATAATATATACAAGTTTTTGTGCGATAATTGTATTTCCATTAACATTCCAATGTCGAAATATTGAAAGTTATGGAACAATGACGTGGTGTAATTTACTACGAAACTATAAGATGAAGCTCGGGTCTCTTATAGAAATTGTTAACATTAGTGATGTACTTTTTTCTAGATAACTGATGAGAGCGAAACTTATGTGTTTAATATCAACAAGTCACTAGTTGATATGTGGAAGAGACGGTGGCCGATATTGATTTTTAATATAAAACCTGTATAAGCTTCATATCAACCAACTTATCAAGTAGTTCGATATTTTGTGGATATGTTACAACTAGATCATTTCATCGGCCCTGGTATCAATCAACTGAAATTGCATCTCGGCTAAAACAATCGCTTCGAACTTGGAATATCGGGATAAAAGCAGGGCCAATATGAAAATGTCAAATGCCAGCTCTTATAAACAAAACCTTTATTTTTGGCATTATAGATTATAATAATGCCGATTACATCAAATCAAATGTCGAATACATCAAAATGTTCAGTTACTTTTTATTGTAGGATATAGTCCAGAATGATTCAATCAATCTTGACTGGGATTTTAAAGCCGCATTACTTACAGACCTTACTAACGTGAGTAAAAGACAGGACTTATTTTACGTATTATTAGAGAGTTCAATCACTCTTCTTGCAGGGAAGGATTCTTTCATGGCTGCTGTGGACAGCCGTTAGCTCTTTTTGTTCACTTGTTCACAAGTTCAAATTTGGAGTGTGTTCATCAAGAGTCGAACATGGGTTCGAAACTGAGTGAAAGTAAGAGCTGAATAAATGAATGAACATTATCTTAAAATGTTTACTTTATATGATATCGATAAATTCCTGGTAAAGTTAGGTTTCTCTTCTTTGTGTATACAGTTGAGCGTAGTCACCAACATTACATACAAAGTTCTACTGACTGCTGTTCTGCAGACTTCCAAGGAACATACCTGCCCAATTTTGACTACTTTGGAACATACTCTGATCACTCTTACTGTTTCAAGTATTAACCTAGAAGTCATAATCTAGAACGTATAGCAAGTTTTACTAATTAACTAGTGTATTATTTGCTGAAATATTACATATATCTGTCCATACGATAAAAATTTCCAACGTCGCCCAATACGGACTTCCCGTCTGTATTGGCCGAGTTTCCTTCGTATTGGCCGACATCTGGAAATTTATGTGTATGTAAAATGCAGATGTCAGATTGCCACAGAATTCTCTATCAACGGCCTGTAAGCCTTTAATAGTTGACTTTTCACTTTACTTGTGATCATTCATTTCAATCAACTCCGCATGCAAAATCCTCAAATAAGTTAGTTTTTCTAAAAAGTGTACGTTCATAACATTGCACACGTTTCATTTATTATATATTTACCAAAATATCAATTTTGGCCATTCAAATTTGAAAAATTAATTTTGAAAATCACATTGAAAACTTTATTGAAAGTAAAGTAAATCAATAAAATTATCAGTAATTCACTTTTTCCGTATTGGCCGAGTTATTGGTCCTCAGTCGGCTACATTGGCTTTTGGCTCCGCCTCAGGCCAAAATAACAAGCCTCCAACCAATAACTAAGCCAATACGGAAATCGTTAATTAATAATTTCATTGTATTTTACACGTGAAACTTTGAATTATCATAAATCGTAAATAAACTAGCCAACAAATTTTCAATTGAGTATTTGGAATATTAACTTATAAGTTGAGTAAAAAGATATTTGTAGGTTTTAGTTGATTTAATCAAGTACCTCTTACAAATTGCATTAAAAAGAAAGATACCAATTCATTAATACAATATGAATGTTTAAATCTCTTTTAAAATATGAATTTATGCATTTTTATGTCGGAAATTCAGAGAAACCACATTAAAGCTTTTAGTGATATTATACATTTGTCATTAAATTGACCAAAATTATGAAAATTATTTATAATGGTAAATCCCAGTGTGGTAAATGTGTTCTGATTCCGTTCCGTATCAGTATAAATGGTAAGGAACTTGCAATTTGAATTGATGAATTTCAAATTTATTTTAATTTTGAAAATATCGGCAACAGAATACCAAAGCTGGAAGCTCAAGCCAGAAATCCTAAACCCGTGAATCCAGAAACAGGGTAAAATGCGCGGAAACGAACAACGAGAACTAGGACATGACAAAAAAAAAATGAAAATCAAAAACACGTAGCAAACGAACAAAATAGAACCAAAACACTACTAATGTGAATTCCAACCAACAATCGGGTTTACATCAGGTGCTCCGGAAGGGTAAGAATGTCCTGCTCCGTTATGGGCACTCGACACATTGCAAG
The DNA here is from genome assembly GCA_028566455.1 of Botula fusca. Lineage (NCBI taxonomy): Eukaryota > Metazoa > Mollusca > Bivalvia > Mytilida > Modiolidae > Botula > Botula fusca. The sequence continues at coordinate 7,578 of JAOXYH010761606.1, read as the reverse complement.
TGGGAATATCCGGTGAATTGTCAAGACAGGTAAGTCCTCAAATCCTGTATGACGAGAAATCGTGTCGCATTTGTGAGAAAGAAACATCTTATCGATCTACCAAATCATTATGGTGACAATAGAATTTCTGGAGTGATAAAAATAAGAAAGGCTGAACATAACAGGATTTTTGTGACAGGAGTTTCGCTTTTGTTTAAAAAGTCTGTTCCTCTGGTGAAAATGGACACACTATAACGATCTACAAGTTCATGATGGCAGCTGTAGAATTTTTGAATGCCTTGAGTCTAGATGATAAATCTAACCTGGAAGCGTATCATTGTAGAATTCAGCACAATGTAGAAAAACTTATAATGGCCGCATGGTATTAAATAATGGATGAGCGGTATAAATGTAAACTCTATACGTTGGTGCAGATTGCATTTTACTACAGATGGAAAACTGACTATTTGCAATAAAAAGTTGTCGCGTTTGTCATATAGTTTGGTCAATATGTTTTCTCTTCCTTCTATTTTTAAGAATTGTATTAAAATATGAGGCCAAATTCATAGTGTCGCTTGTATCCTTTATCTCGAGTTCATTTGGATACATGAGATTAAAGGTCATCATCAAATCGTGAATAGTTTAGTGACACAAGACATCATTCATTTAGAGGAAGGTGAGATTCAAGAACTTTTCAAAATATATCTCCTTCTTCTGTAGAACGTTTGTAAAGACCAAATAAATGTCAGCATCTTAGGTTGTACTCATCTTTATTATCTGTTTCGTTTTATTTAGGGTATGTCATTCTTGCATGACTCAATGATCCAAGTTCACGGCCGTTTGAACAGCGACAGATGCGTCATTGACAGCCGATTTGTTCTGAAAATTACTGGATTTGGTTTGTCTTTTATTCATGGTGATGATCCATTGAAAACAGTACAAAATGAACAAGGTACGATCGATGGTTTCCAAAAATCAACGGATTTATTTTGGTCTTTAATTTAAGACAATAACTCTATCAAAGGTGTGAATATGAGAAAGTCAGGATTTGATGCGTCTTTCATTCGTATAAATTCAACATTGAAATCGACACAACCTGAATAAGCTAGTATGAAAATGTCTATTTTTGGACGGTTGCATTTTATTCTTGATGATGATGCATTGAAAACAGTACTGAGTGTAGAATGTTGCTCATTGGATCTGGCTTGGATACTGTGGTACTTACTACGCGATCTGTGGAATGGGTTATATATTGATTCTGAAAAATTTGAGAGATCTTCTTGATATTTTGAAATCTGGGGGAAAAAGAAATTGAAAGATCATTTAATTTTATTTATACATATATCGACGACAGTCCCCGATTCTCGGATTGGCCACCTTAATGTACGACAAGAGGGATGATTTAAATTTGAAATTATCAATTTCTCTCACTTGGATAGCAATATACCATATCTTAAAACTGCTCATGGGGTTTATATTTTCCAACTGATTGGTTGCACCAAAGGAAGTAGCAAGTACTCAGAATTCATGAAACGTTACCAATTCTGATGAAACATTTGTTTAAACAAGGATTTTAAGATCAATCCTTGACATTTCCTTCAAATTTTTTTTGGGCTCATGTCAAGACTTTGTCGAAAAATATTTAATTACTTGTTTGGATATAATATGGATCGGCTTAATAACATTTAAGTATTTGATAATTTCTGTAGTGCATTTTGTTTGTTTTATCGTTTGATTGTTCTGTGTTTTGTTGTTTATTGGAATATACCGGATTTTACAGTAGCTTTTTAGGTGATCTATAAAAGTCGTCATATAAGCGAGAGGCTTGGCATGCCGTAAAAGCTGGTTTAACCCACTATTTTCATTTGAAAATGCCTGTACCAAGTCAAGAGTACGACAACTTTCTGCCAGTCGTTCTGTGGGTTTCTCGATCTTGTCAGTTTCATCGACATTACTCTTTCGCTTGGTGTTCAGTATTTTGTCATTACTTTATGTATCTCACTTTGTTTTACATCTGTCTATACAATCACTGTATCCTGTCACCTCTGCGGTATGTACAACAAGAAAGGTTGCACTCGACTCGCAGCGTGCGCCATAAGGTTTGTTGGTTACCTACCAAAAGTCGGCTTCCTCTGCCATTAAAACTAACTGCAATGATATAGCTAAAATATCCCTGAAAGTAGTGTTAAGAATCAATCAATCAATCAATCATCCTCTGTTTCAAATTATATGGTAATGGATTTTTCCTTTTTGTAGAATATTTATGGTATTCTCCCGAGGTGTTAAGAGGAAAGTGTAAGGTGTCACAGGCTGCCGACGTCTACAGCTTTGCCATGATTATGTTTGAAATTCTTACACGGATGGCTCCATTTGAGATGGACCAAGATTTAATGACTGTTAAAGGTAATACTATATTGAAAGTAATACATTAAAATTCAATTATTCAAATCTTTTGTACAAATAAAAAATTCCTTTTATGTCTGGCAGCATAAAAGTCATTCAAACTGGTAAAAATAAAATAAAAACGGACTGCAAAATTCTACTTTATATCTCCATGAAATCTGACAATTTTCTTATAAATGTATATTAAGGAGAGAAATGAGTTGTTTAACGCAGCTGTTTAACGCAGGTCAGAGTTGGATAATTAAAATGGTAATACGAGTATCGCTCGATTCGAACGAAAAGCAACAACAATCTGAACAAAGAATACTTCTTGTACCTTTAAAATGGTCCGACAGTCAGGGTAAATACTGTTTAACCATGATCTAGTTCGAACGGCTTGCTCTAAACCTTGCAATAGCTTTGCTGACGAGTAATTAATATAGGAAATATGCACATCAGATGCATCAAAATCCTTATAAAATGTATCACACTTTATTTTATTACGACTGAGTCGACGCCACTGCTGGTGGAATCACCAACTTAGATGTCAGCATTTCGGTACAAGCCTCCAATGATACTTTAATATTATGTGTTTAAATTCCAAAAAAATAAATAAAATTCAGAGTTATCCCCTCTCAAGCAAAGCTCTCTCCGTGTGTGGTTTGAATTCCTGTTTGTATCATTTTGGCATCTACTAGCTTTACAAATTTCAGTTTTTGCATCCCTGACGAGCAAATAATTTACAAAATGTGTACATCCGATGCACCAAAATTGGTTGAAATGTATCACACTTTGTTTTAGCAAGGAGACACTGTTTTGCGGTTTCATTTCATTGAAGTAGCAATGATTTTTATTACTGTATTGTAAACAATCACCAATCGTTCTTTTTTGCTACAATTGTAAATATTAATCTACACTATAGCACTTTAAAATTACAAAAAAGACCGGATATGAATATAAATGTAAATAAAATGAAGATCCAAAGTGCAACGTCACAACCAATAAAGAAAAATCTGATTGTTGTTGTTCATCTTGAAGTAAACGTAATTACTTGAACCATAGATCGATGCTTTAACAATAAGCTACACACTCGTACATTTACTGAATGTCAATATACTCTAGATCATAAAGGACTTGTGTAACTTTGGTTGATGGAAAGTTTGGTTGGTTTGGAAGATGTCATGTATATTTAATTTTGGTGTATTTGAATGACTCCTACCAAAATAGTTAACGTTATTGAAAAAGACATTTTAATAGATTTCAAGTTTGTTTAAAACTGATGGAATTCGTCAAGCCCTCTGTACAACAGCCAAGTGTCGGTGCTTACCATGTGGGATTTGCTGGTGCAAGTGATAATATCCAATTAACAGGCCCTTGGTTAGTGACGAAGATTTTATGTATTTGTCCTTTTTTCTTTCGGTTTTCTTTTTCACTGTTCCATAAAGGAACATGTTTATTATTATTCTGTCCTCATTTAACTACGGAGTTATCTCCTCATGCAAAGCTCTGTCCGTAGATCGTTTCGGCATGTTCTCGCTTTTATACATCTTTGTTAACAGTCATGGTCTTCCAAAGTTTTGGTCCTTAGCATCGCTGAGGAGTAATTAATTTACGAAATGCATCAAAATCGGTATGAAATGTATCGCACTTTGTTTTACGTATTTTAATGACATAATTTCAGTTTTTTCTGTTCCGTGTGGTGTTTATCTTTGTTTTTTTGTTTTTTTTTTTGTTTTGTTTTGTTTTTTTTTTTTTTGGCTTTGTCTTTGCCCCTGGATTTTAGGGGTTTTTTTTATTATACTTCAAACCGCGTGTTTCCCTGACTTCTATTTTTAAAATTTAACATGTTACTAACGTACTGGACAAGCTTCCGTGACGCATGTCATATATTTTAAAAATCAGTTTTGTTTAAAGAAATAAACAAAGCTATTAAAGTCATAATCAAAGATCTTTGCGTTGTTTATTTAGGCCATATTATTAAATTCCTTTAATAACGGATCCGCGGACGAGATTTTTTGAAAATCAAAAAATATATATATATTCCGCCACTCGCAATATATGGTCCTTTGCTGAAAAAAAAATGCTAGAAAACAACACATTCTGAGCGGAGCGAAATGAATTTAACATTGTCCGTATCCAATTACAATTCGTCACTGGCTACGAAAAATTGAATTTTATACAAATAATTTACGTATATTACCCATGGTGTCAAGGGACTCTTTTCATACGTAATTTGTCTGCTTCATGAAAATGCTAATATTAAAAAATGTTTTTATAATTTAGACTGTGACATACTACCATGCGATTATGGAAAACTTTTATCGTTAACGATGAAAAACTTTGAGACTCTACTTAAGGAGAGTAAGTATGTATGATTTTTTATCCCTTTTCTTTTTTTCTTATGTTTGAAACGGTTTCCCCTCAAACGATGCTTAGAGTATTAGTAGTGTGACACATTTTTGGTACTCATATTAAGTCAATTTGATATCAGCGTCATTTATTGGAAGAAAAAAAAATCATTACATCAAATACAAACAGGATACCTTCATTGTTACAGAATTTGGGTATTGTATACATAGTGAAATAAAGGTGAACCACCCGATTACATCAGGACTTAAGTTGGTTTAACCAAATTTCATTAGAATCATACATATTTTTACAGGTTACGGCGGAATTTTCTGGGTGTTTCTGTCTGAAAAATCGTATTAAGCGTTTCCTGTATTTAGTTCTTTGTGTTTTGCCGCTTGGTTGTTGTTTATCATGTCATTTGTTTTGTCCGTGTATGGTATGATGTGTTGCTTTGGATACATGACCTTGGATGGTGGGTTGGCATTTTCTATATTTTATTTGAAATAAATGGTGTTTCTTCATAATTATTACAATTCCTTTATAGTTTTTAAACATAACATGACAAATTATTGTATCATCCACTGTGTAGCCTTTTCGACTGCATTAGAAGCTTATTTCAGGAGGACACCATAATGTTTAGATGTAAGTGAATGATAGTAGATGCTAGATGTAAAAAACTAGAGGACGGTGAAATAAATAAATGTGTCGACAGCTGAAAAGGCAGATTACAGAAAGATCACCAAAATGTTCATTTGCTTTTGAAATAGTTCTTTTATTTAAGTTCTTGCAAGTACACTCTGTGCTGCAACGTTATTTCAAAAATGTATTTTTGCATCCGGCTGATTTGAACACCGAATGATATTTATAACAATGGAACACATGAAAGCCACAAATTTGTATGGTATACATATCTTATTCTCTTTAATACTGGCAAAATCATGCAATTCACAACGATTTCACTACCCAAAGATTCTTTTTGTATTTCTTTGTCATTTCCATGCTTCAAATATATATCTGGTAAACTTTTGTTAGTCATAATATATGAAATAGAATTGCATATTAACAATACAATATGAAAAAAAACATGAAGATACTTTTAACTTTAATGCCAATCTGTTGTGTAGGGGATGAGAAAATTTCAGAACTTGAAAGTACTGCAGCACATATCAAAACGACAAACCAGCAACAACAGAATGATATTGACAGTGCTCTTGGAGGCGTTGAACAAATGGCACCCGGCATTACTGAGGTTTCTGGGAATTATAAAATTTTGGTTGACGAATTCAGTAATCTGACGTCTGATTACTCGCAAATACTGAGTGAAATGGAAGACTTGCTACAACTGATAACAAACAGAACTGAGCAACTGAAAACGGGAGTAGCTACAGTGAACGCTAGAATAGAAAGACTTGAAAATGCAACAGGTATGACAACCAAATAGCATAGATTGTCCTTGGTATGGAGAGGATACAGGTATTTCTCCACTTGAAACGGATGTCGTGCATGAAGCAATAAAATACTTACCCCTCCGGAGCACCTGATGTCATTCCCGGTTTTTGATTTGAGTCAACATAGTGCTCTGGTTCTCGTGTTGTCTGTTTCTGTTTTGTTTCTTTCCTACAGGGTTTTATTTTATTTATTTTCTTTTGTCGTGTTCTGGTTCTCGTTGTTTGTTTCTGCTTTTTTACCTTGCCCTTTGATTCACATGTTTAGGATTTCTGCTTAGGTATTCTGTTGCTGATATCTGATTGCACGTCTTGGTTTGTGTTGTTCTTTTATTTGATTGGTCGGTATCTTTACTATTTGTATTTCAGGATATGACCTTGAATCTGCACCATCCGAAATTTTAAGAATAGCAACGGTCGATTTGACTTTGGAGCGTTGTTTGCGTTTATCTGCCGAAGAAAGTCTATTTGTGTAAAAGACCAGTCGGAAAACAGCTTGAATTGCTTCATGGATTTGCAAGAGACAACAATAATCATGAGTTAAACTATATATTTTGTAAAGCACTGACTGATTTGTTAATATTCACTTAATAAAGGGGAAACTGTCTACAGGAAGCTTCATTTTACTGTATTGTTTGAATAAGATTAGATACAACTATGAACAACCTTATCTTAACTGGCGCGATTGGCTACCATATTTTAAAAAGGCGGGCGAGGTTATTTCCTACGCTAGTCTATCAATCGGCGGCTTTGCATCCGTAAATATATAATTTTATAAATTCACGACAAACCACATCTCTACATCAATTAATTAAAGAGTGAATACTTGCGCAGTGAAATGCGCCGAGATTGATATGTATTACACAAGGTTACACGAGTTGTATCGTAAGACAATCTACAAGTATTTTCGGTTAATTTATTGTTGATTTCCTTCGCATGGAAGTTCATGGTTTAATACAGAGCTGAAAAACTGTTCGATAGTACAGGGAAAAAAATAGTTTCAGAAAATACTGGCACAAAGTTATTATAGGTTGTCATTGGTCTTTTTATCCTTTAACAAAAAAAATCTGATTACTAAAGCAAATATAATCATAAGAAATAGACTGTTGGTAGGGTTGGAATATAGTGGTAGAATCGTCATTTTGTCTCTTGATTCATGAGTTTTGTTTTACTGCTTGAGTATGTTGCGATATTTTTATCTCCCCATGCAAAGCTCTGTCCGTAGATGGTTTTGGCTTCCTATTTCGGTCATTTTGGCATGGTCTTGCTTTTACAAGTTTTCGATAACAGTTGTGCTCTTCCAAAGTTTTGGTCCCTAGCATAGCTGGCGAGTAATTAATTTATGAAATGTGCACATCCGATGCATCAAAATCGGTATGAAATGTATCACTCTTTGTTTTTCTAATGACAGATACACAATTAG
>JAOXYH010761497.1:0-12789 GCA_028566455.1 Botula fusca | reverse complement strand
AATATTTTTTTAGTAAAAAACCATAACCCCCCCAAGAGTTAAATGGTCGGTCCCTTAAATTTTTTTTTTCCGTTTTATTACAGATATTTTTTTATTTGTTCTTTGAAGCGATAACCATTTATATGTTTTGGCTTCGAAGCTATTACTTTATATTGGGGGGGGGGTGACATCAGAATAGTATATTGTTACCCGATTGCCCCTGGTAAAATAAATAATCAGAGAGAACAGTTGTAGAGTGCACTAAACATGTAAATGCCTACATGTAGGAGACCACATCCCATAGACGAAAGAAACTAAAAGGAACTCAGTTTTAAAGTTTGGCTGATCATTACATGGCTAAATAAAACAGATGTCTATTTCACTCCAAAATGTTCAAAAAGGGTACAAACTTTTAAAATCCTGTCCGAAAAGTTTTTGATTTGTGAAAATCATTTCACTTCCTTCTTTTAAAATGTAAAATTTATATTAATAAGTTAAACATTTTTGTTAAACATGTTAAACAAAAACAACATATAACTGTTATATGATAACAGAAAGCCCTTACACCCAACTTTGAACAGGCATAACTAGATTTTATATTAATCTTTATTGAATAAATGCACATTTCTACCCCATAGGGGTTGAAGGCATAAGAATATATCATAACACAATAAAAAAAACCCAACAAACAAACACAAAACATATGTACTACATTACAACTGTATTAAAACCTTTCTATATTGTAATACATGTACCACAATATCACTGAGTACATGTATCATGTGTACATGTATATAACGGTTTAGATTTATGTATTAATAATATTACTGATAATAGTTTTTTATGTAGAATTGTGAATATTATACTGTCTTTGCCCCTTGATTGGTCAAATAAGATTGTATAATGGTATTCTCATATATTCATAATGAAAGAAAATTAAACCCTTTAAGGCACACAGGGAAAAAAATTACACAGTTATACAGGAAAGGCTGACATTGTATGGCATATTTTGCCACACAAAATATACCATCATACAGTATCTAATTTTCTCTGATACATGAACTAATGAAATATTACATGATACTGTTACATTTCATCATCTGGACTTACAAATGCACATGTAAATTTATGAATTTTTATTTCACAGCTTAAAGAAAGCTTGACAGCCAAAGGAAAACCAGATTGTGAATATTCAGCAAATCAGCAAAATACTTCAGCTGCTACCAAGCGCAAAAGCTCGGAAAGTAAAACCAAGGCAACAAAGCCCAAACAATTTCGAGCTACAACATGTACAGCCACATCTGACAGCTTACAACAGAAGAAAACTGATGATATTTTTGATGTAAGAATTTTTCTTAAACTTATTGCCTATGTTTGATTTGTTTGTGGTAATAATCAGATTACAGTACACAAATGCCTTCCTTCAAAAAGGAAATTTAAATGGAAAAATTTCACAAATACCCCCCTTTTCCCCCAATTAAGACAAAAAATTCATAACAGAAAGTACAGAGACTGATTATCTATCACTATTCCTAACTTTGGAGAGGCACATATATTAAATAGTTTGTTGGATCCTATGTTACAGGTATATCTTAAAAATACTTTTAATTTTGATATTTGTATTTCTTTAGAAATGCATTGAAATTATTGTATGCATGCATAGGTCCTTATCCCACATTATTATGAATGGGGCTCAGAAAAAAATTACCAGATGGGTCTAAGGGACCGAACTCTTAAACAAGCAGAGTCTGAGGTAAATCTGTGATTCCCCCCAAAAAAATATAAGTATGTTTGATTATATAAAAATGGGAGATATGGTATGATTGTTCATGAGACAACCATCCACTAGGTGACAGACAAATTTGAACTTCTACAGGTCACCTTAAGGCCTTCAACAATGGTTCGAGGTCCATACCTTAAAGTAAGCTGTAAAGGCCCCGAGATATACAAAATGTGAAATTATTCAACAACTACAACAATCGACCTAATCTATTAGAAAACGAAAAACAAATAACAATAAACAAGTCAACGACATCCACTGGACTACAGGTTCCTGACTTGGGACAGGCACATAAAGTATGTGGTGGGGTTAAACCGGTTAATGAGCGCTCAACCCTCCCCCTAACCTGGGACAGTGGTGTGACAAAACGACAATGAAACAAACTATAAAAATCAGTTGAAATGGGCTTAACACTTGAGATCGATACCGAAAACAAATACAGCAACAAGTAATACAAGATACAACAAGAAGCACCGACCTCGAAAGAGTACTCAAAGTTTCTGTCTGCTAGTTCAAAACCCTAAAGCAACTGACAAGGAAACCCATGTACGTGTATAGTCTTTTCATCTCAGGAGTGTAGCAGTGGGTATTGCAGGTACAATGATCACCGTACCAATATTTTTTATAGTATGTTATGGCCATACCAATATTTTTCAAAATTTTACACAAGTCATGCAATTTTCGTGCTTCTGCCATACCAATTCCAGTAACATTATAATTAGTCAGACGCTTTGTAAAGTTGTTGATTTTTTCATTGAATCATTGAGTAGTTCTCAGTGAATTGTTCACTTAAAATTTTGCAGCTATTATCATGATTATGAAAATGATTCTAAAATCCCTCTATTGCCTTTCTGACCACAAGCTGTCATTTGTTTGTACATAGTGATACCACATGTACTGCTGCATGTTCATTTTGTTATTTGGTCTGAATTTGGTGACTTATAAAATATGAAAAAAGGACTAAAGTAAAATTGCCACTAAACCCTATTTTGGACTGTGTACAGATATACATACATTTTTGTACATTTCCACTTGTATGATGTGTAAACATGACGAAGACGAGTCATTCCACAATAGTTGTAACTTTATACATTGTACATGTTTGGCTAGCTGAGTACTATTTTAAGTTGCATTAAAAAAAAATTCAAAGGCGAGTACATGTAATAACATGGGATAAATTCTACCAAACAAGGTTATTCTTTCAATACATATCTAAACCCTATTTACTTATATAATTCATTGACATGAGATATCGAAGTCAGCTATACATTTTAGCACATGGACTAGGGAGCAACATCAATACTCAGGCATAGCTACCTGTAGTTATTTTCAGTTAGTCGATCATGATTTGTTGACAAGTTAGTATTTTGAAAAATGTTTAAATATTATGTTATACTTTCAGGTCACTGGTGTCCAGGATAATATGGCAGTATGTAACACTTTTCAAGAAATTCTTCCATGTGGTCATCCGTGTGAAATTTGCCGCAGAATTCAGGGTTTTGATAGTTTAACTATTCAAGATCATAGTTACTCGAAAAGTAAATCATATGAAGAAGAAAGTTTTATTCATATACCGGTATCTACAAGTGAAACATCTAAAGTACCGTTACAAACAGATTTGATATCCTCCACTCCTGTAAAGGTTAGTACCAAGACATCAACAGAAGTTTTATGTTCTCCAGTTAAATCAGAATATGATTCTGAGGGTTTGGACCAGTCATTTGTTGATGATTTAAAAGACAGGGATTATATACCTACAGTTGAATCTGACCAAACAGATAGTGCAGATGATATTGAATCATATATATATACTCAAGAACAAGTATATATAAAAGAAAATAAATATATTGTATTTGAAAGTGCAATAGAATCATTATTATATAAACTGAAGTGTGATGTTTGTAACTGTCCTGTTGAACCAGATGATATATGTAAAGATTTATCTGATGGATCTGTTGTTACCATTTCAGTATTTTGTACTAGTGGCCATTTAATTATTAAATGGAGATCACAACCTTTCATCGGAAAGATGCCTGTTGGCAACCTTTTAATAAGTGCTGCAACTTTATTTTGTGGTCAAACGTATGGTCATATATCACAGTGTGCTGATTTTTTAAATTTAAAATTTATTTCGCATACTACTTACAACAAAATTCAGAGGGAGTGCTTAATGCCTGTTGTTAAACATACTTGGTCTTTACTTCAGGATGTAGAGTTAAAAAAATAAGAGAACAAAGAAGACCGTTACGACTTGCTGGTGATGGACGATGTGACTCTCCCGGCTTCAGTGCAAAATATTGTACTTATTCCCTTCTTGACATTGAAACTCAACATATTGTAATGTTTGTTGTAATCAAGGTCACAGAAACTGGTTCCTCCTCAAAATGGAAGTTTTGGGCTTTAGAAAATGTCTGCTGTATTTACTCGATCAGGGATTTAGCATTGAAGTATTGGCCACAGATCGACATGTGCAGATCCGAAGTTTAATGAGTAAAGAATATTCCCAAATACAACACCAGTTTGACGTTTGGCATTTATGTAAGTCAATAAAGAAAAAACTTACAACAAAGGCTAAAGTTAAAGGATGTGAAGATATAAGTTTTTGGATAAAATCTAAATGTAATCATCTTTGGTGGTGTGCCAGTAATTGTGGAGGTGATCAAGATCTTCTAGAAGAAAGCTGGATCTCAATTGTACATCACATTATCAACGTCCATACTTTTGATGGAAAATGTTTTACTCAGTGTGCTCATGCCCCTATACAGCAAGATGTCGCTGAAGCTAAACGTTGGCTTATCAAAGATTCTAAAGCTCACAAGGCCCTGAAAGAAATAGTATTGGACAAACGTCTGAGGAAGGATATCAGACAATTAAATGAATTTTGTCATACAGGGAACTTAGAAGTATTTCATAGTTTGCTGTTGAAATATACACCAAAGCGGCAAGAATTTGATGCAGATCAAATGTGGACTAGAACTGCTTTAGCTGTTATAGATCACAATTTGAATCAAAACCGTGACCAAAAGGTTAATAAAGATGGAGAAAAGGCATACAAATTAGTTTGTCCTAAAGCTACAGGTCAGTGGGTGGTAAAGCCTATTTTCAAGGACAAGTCATATCAGTGGGTCTTTGCCATGATGGAAAATGTTCTTGTTCAGAAAGATACTCTTGTCTTGCCAGTGAAAGAACGACAATATGAAGGAAATATCGCACCTTTGCCAGCACCTTCTAAGACTGATTTAATAGAAAATTTTTGTTCTAGATTTAAGGTATCTTGAATATTTCCATATCATATTTATGCAAGTTAATTATACTATTCTCAAGTTTGATTGATAAGCATAAGTGATTGACATATACAATTCTTAAAAGGGTTCATAATCATTACATCCAGATGCAAATATTTCTTGCACATTCAGAAAGACAACCCATTTATTGTCTAATGACATCCAGTGGCAAATATTTCATGCATATTCAGGACAACAGCTCGTTTAATATTGTCAGTTGAGATCCAGTGGCAAATATTTCATGCATATTCAGGACGAAACTAGTTTAATATTGTCAGTTGCGATCCAGTGGCCAATATTTCATGCATATTCAGGATGACAGCTCATTTAATCTTGTCAATTGAGATCCAGTGGCAAATATTTCATGCATATTCAAGATGACGGCTCGTTTAATATTGTCAATTGAAATCCAGTGACAAATATTTCATGCATATTCAGGATGACAACCCGTTTAATATTGTCAATTACTTAATTTTAAGTGTCAAATATTATATACATATTCAGAATAATAACCACTTTGACTGTCAATTAATATCCTTGACTAAAGGATTTATGCATATTTAGGATGACAACCAGTTTTATTGTCAATTTTTGCACTTTTTTATATGCTGTACAAAATGTATATACATGTATTCATATTTTAATTCATGTATTTATATGATAGTCATATTTCAGATGGGAACAAGCTACACAGTGCACATGTATAATCAGCATACATTATTTCTATCATTACCATTTAAACAAATTTCAAAAAGTTTTGTCTCGCAAAAATTCATTTGATTGACTTGATATTTGCTTTTAGAGATAAAGTGCATATTTTAGGGCAGTTAATCCCAACAGGAGAGACATCTTCATGTGTCCACGGTTAATTTTAAAAATGTATAAGCAGTAAATGAATTGATTGTTGTCTGATGTAAGGTGAAAAGATTTCATGCATTTTGAAGGCAAAGGCTTAAGGTTTGCACTCTTGTGATTTTTTTAGAGAGGCTCGGAACTTTCTGCAAAAAAAAAATCTGATAACTAATTTTTGTCCAAAAAATAATTTGGCACATTGTGCTCATTGGAATGTTTTTATGTACATGTATATTGTGTTTAATCATATAGTTATGAAATAATCTGGCCAGCAAAGGTGATGCACAAATGTATCAGTTTTAATATGTGTTGAAATGTCAAAAACTGTTTGATGTGTGTTTGAAACGGGGTTTGAAAGCTTACAAAAGTAACTTCATGACCATGTAAGATAATTATAAAGGTCACACAAAATTATTTTCTTGCTCATCATGCTCATAAAACAATGTTACAAATTTGGTGGGTGTTAGGGACTTGAAAATAATTTTAAAGCAAGTTTGATTTTGAAACGGATTTAGGCGGCATGTTGAACAATAAGTATATATATGTATATGAAACCAAGGATTGCATATACATTTTATTTTGAGAGAAGTCGTTAAAAACTTGGTATAATGTCTGAGACTGTCCTTTTAGTGATGTATATGTAGAATTTTGTGAGAATATCATGTTATAGGAACCAAACTTTTTCTTTTATTCACCAAAAAAATACTTTGCATGAACTACATGTAAGTACAATGAGCATGATTTTACCCATGATTTAAAAAATCAAGATGAGAAATTGACCAAAAATAGATAAGGTAGGCGGCAAGTTTTTACTTTTTTTACATATCAATATATGTGCTTATGGATTCATTAAACAAAAATCAATTTGGTGTGGCCTACAGAATGGGAATTATTATGATACAAGTACCTTAAGATCGTACATGGTGTATACCTATGTTTCACTGTTTGAGTTTTGTAGTTCACTGTTGTTACATATGTTATGAAATACAATACATACTATTATTAAAAAATTATATACACATGTATTTTATTTGTTACTTTCTTGTCCTCAAACAATGTCAAATGAAAAACAAATTATGCCCCTGCTGTTAGACATCAGGGGAAGTTTTACATCTTTAAGTATCAATGTTTGGATGTACATCTACTTCCGATCAATTTTTGTCTGCCAAAACTTGGCAACCACTTAAGGGTATGATTTGAAATTTGGTTTGCAAATTGAATTTCATTGGTTGTATTGCGAGTTCAACCTTCATGTTGAATTTCAACTTCCTGATTTACCAAACTTAAGTTAAACATGTTGTATGTACAAAAAAATTTCGTCAGCCAAAACTCATAAGAATGTTTTGAAATTTCGCCAAGGGCATCTGTGTTCTATATTTTATTCTAAGGGACCGACCATTTAACTCTCAAGGGGATTTGGGTTTACATTTTTTGTTTGTTTTTTTTTCATCTCAGGAAGAAAATTTTTTCACGCACATTTTTTCGCAGCAAATAGTCGCAATTTTTTTTTCTTCAAAAATTAACATTATGCATTTATGGGGGAAATTGCCATGAGAATATTTTTTTTTTGGAACGTGCTAGTCCAAAATTTTTTATATATATAACTTTGGGCAACAGAATATTTTTTTAGTAAAAACCCATACCCCCTCCCCCTTTAGAGTTAAATGATCGGTCCCTAAGTCACTGAATGGTACACAGATATAAGGATAATTAGTATTGAAAATATTGTAATACTGTATATAAAAACAGCACAAACATACTAAAATGAACCATACAACAGAAATATCTTCTTTGTCATGCTCACAATAGAGAACAAACATATGCATATATACAGAAAATTTAATGAAACAAATCATGAGCACTCTCCAGGGCAAGCTTGAATCCTGTGTAGTCATTGTCTGGATCTGGGAAGGCCTCTCTAATTGTTTTCACTACACAAGAAGGGATGACCACTCTTTTGCCTTTCCCGAGTTTTTCACCCCTCAGCATCCAACAAACAAATTGCCTGTATGCAACTAGTCTGGATTGCCTGCAATGTGAAGAAAATCATACTGTACATGTCAGTGTATGCATACATGCAGGGGCATGCAGTTATTCAAATTTGTTGTGTATATCAACCTTTACATGAATAATGCATTTATACCTGGTAATCCAGGAAAACAGCTAGGTACATGCTGTTTGCTACAAATATAGCTACCAGTCATAGAATTTTATAAATTCCATGGTTTGCAATGGAAAAAAGTGCATTTCAGTCTTTTCAAAAGTGAAAAAAAAGATTAACCAAAAAAAAAAAAAAAAAAAAACGGGAAAAAAGTTTGACTTTAAGTTGGCTTCAAAAAGAAACAAGGGCCTGATGAAGAGGAAGAAAGAAATTCCACAATTCTTATGAAATGTGTCTGAGATTACCCTCCCCCCTTTTCAATTGTAACAAAGATACCCAACGACAAACGTATATATTCTACTATTAAAAGGAGAAAAAAATGCAAATATCCGTGTTAATAAACATTTTGTAACTAAAAAACAACGATGATAAGGTCCGTTTCAGACTTCCTTTTCCGTCTGCCCTCATACTTTTTATTATGGTATATTAATGATATCATTTTTATTTAAATGAACATGGAACTAAGTTAATTTGGATTGACCTTTCTTTATACGGTGTGTGGGCAAATTGCAGAAAAAACTTAAAAACCTGTTAGTAAGTTCGTCGGGGGCACGACCATGTTGTCCTTTAAACATCATCTGGATATATGCCAAAGACAAGACTTCAGGGTTAAGAATTAAATTATCAAAACTCTCATGGTTCGTAATGCAGTCATGATCCTCCAGATTTGGCAGGACAAGATCTGATTCCCTGCAACAAACACACTCATCAACCGGCATTTGTTGACATTTTCCGCACTGGCACCATTCTTCTACTGGCAATGGAGCGGCCGCTTCATTCTCTAATTCCTGGCGATTTCTTTCTGCAATCTCCTCTTCAGACAGTGTCGGCTCGAAATTATAAGCTACTAAGCCCATTTGACCCTGATTATTTGCCATTTTATTGAGTTACGATCTTATTTTATGTTATAATAAATAGCGATATTATTGGTACAGCGGCTGGACAGGTAAACCGGAATAGAAGGTGTGACGTCACGATAATCAATAATATGTCTGCGCACTCTGAGGCGGGAAATTCAAATGGCCTCATACGAAAACGTTCCCGAAAACTGCTTTGTAATTAATTTCTTGTAAAAAGTCATATTGCTTTGACTTTCAAAAAATTACTAGTATTAAGAAAAGTATCAAAGCAGGCATAGTTTCTTTATCCTTTAAGGAAGAAATATAATGATCGTGAGAGGCTAGTTACTAATAAAAAGAACTTGGAAAATCTTCTGTTGCAAGTAAATTGAAAACCGGAAGTATGGTTTTGCGGGATTTATCTCCCCTCATAAAATTTTCCCACACATTTATTTTACAAAATACATATGATAAACGCCAAGAAACGATTGTTATGTCATTGAATATATATAAAATTGACTTTGAATTTGTGAAAAATAATCGTCGATTTACCATGTGTAATTTAAAATGGTATTTTTTTTCTATAAAATTAACCACTTCAAATCGCTTTTCATCAATGAAAATTTGCCGCTAAATCTAGGTAACGCCCATATACACCTTATTTGGGTATTCGTACTATGAAATTTAAATACAATACTGAAACCGTAAAGGTAAGCGTCCGAAGCAACCGCCGAGATGCTCATAATGTCCAGTAGGTCACATTCGGGATTAAGTATTAAAACAAGGGGTTTTATATATGTTTCAAAAACACTTTCAGTAGGGATACGGATAAGATGCTTAGATGAAAACAAAAAAATATATACAGCATGCAACTCCGCGTTGACCTTCTGCACTGGATTACTTGGGTATAAGGACTACTCTAATGTACCTTTGTGGGTTGCAACTACCATTATTTTTGGAATAGGCGCACCATCAGGGTAAGCGTCCTCTCCTTTCCTAGGAACACCTGCTGAGATGCTCAGATCATGTCCAGTAGGTCACATACTAAACAAATTCTATATGTAAGTATTCAAAGAAGCGACTTTTATAATAATTTAAAAAACTTTCATTAGCGATACAGATATCCCGAGATGAAAACAATATATTGCAGCATGTAACCTCCAATCAACTTTTACATTGCATTACCCTGGTACATTTTGTATTTGGACTACTCTTATGTACCATTGTCACCTTTGTCTTTGTGAATTGCCACGAGTAGTATTTTTGGGAAGCCACCATTTATCCTCTTGCAATAGGTCCGGATAATTGTGTATACCCCAAAAATCGTCTAAATGTAGCAACAGATACGGATTTTGAAAAAACCGTTTTCTGTGTGCTTGCAGCAAGTTGGGATTGAATTTACCAAGTGGAAAAGATACACTCTTGACAAATCATTTTATTAATGGAAATCTTTATTTTTTTGTATCTACAGTTTTATGGTTGTCGAGTTCTGGACTAATGATTGTCAATTTAACTAATGAAAAATGTCTATGCTAAGCTTCTTTGAAATTATTATGATTCCGTGCGGAAACCTTTCTCGTTAGGGGGTTCGTTACTTTATCTTTACTGATACCTAAATGTATTCGTTTATTGTTGTTACTCGTAATGACACCGTTACAAGTGAAGGGAGAATGTTCATAACACTCGTTTGACCATGCCATTTGCTACCGTGCCTGTCCCAAGTCATGAATATTTATAGATTTTCCATATCTTTCATCGTCTTCATGTTTATTCATTGTCTTAATACGAGTTTTAAGAATCTGCTTTATTCAGATGCTTCCTTTTCAGAAGTCTTTTGTACATTTATTATTGACTTTGGCTGTTAGGTAAGCGTTCTTTTTTTGCTTTTCTAGAAATACCCTCCCAGCTCTGCTCACGTAAAAGCCAGAAGGTTACAGTAGCCTTTTTAACAAGTCTTTTGTCATGGTAGAGATGCGCACACCAAAACGGTCTAATGGTACACAATGGCGGCCACTGACATCCGTTCTTTTCATGCCTTGAACCATAAACTGCCTTGTCCAGCGTAATATTAAAGCCATCAGCTGGTATCCTTAAAAGATAGTTTAAATTTGGCCTCTCAACAATCTCCCCGCCCGAGGAACCTCGGGCAT
The DNA here is from genome assembly GCA_028566455.1 of Botula fusca. NCBI lineage: Eukaryota > Metazoa > Mollusca > Bivalvia > Mytilida > Modiolidae > Botula > Botula fusca. The sequence goes on along the minus strand of JAOXYH010761497.1, from coordinate 1,744 downwards.
AGAAATAAGACCTAGTATCCGGCTTGCGGGGTACAACCCCTCCTAAACTGAGCGTCCTTCGAATGAGACGTAAAACCTTGGTTCCGACTATTGGAAAAGCCACGCCTATGCACGTTAAAGATCACATCGACAGAGTTTATTTAAGATTTACATTTTACAATATTCAGACAGGTGTATATTTACAAAACTATGTTCTTTAGATTTTGTCATACCGTTCACATTTGATACATAGACATATCTTCACGTTAAAAAAAAATGTTTACCCTGTTTGAAGTATCTAGAATGCTGCACGCTTTCTTTTCTTTTGTTCGATGTTCTTACAATATTTTCGTGTAATGTGCTATTTCAGTTTCGAATAAACCTTATTTTCTTTCGATGAAGTTAGACATATTTTCTTGCAATCTATGAATTACTAGTATTTTGATCAGTTTGCGTTAAAATAGTGTTACTTTAAGGAATAGTTGTGTAAATTGGATCAGCTATCTGACTCTCTTAACTTTCAAAGATATATCTGGTGACCCGCACATTGTTTTAACATAAGACCCGATGGGAGAAAACGTTCATAAATATTCGTCTCTAAAACCAAAACTACAATTAAAAGCAAACATGGCATGGATGATCCTTAGATGATTAACTTTCAAGGGTTAAATACATGTGGCTGCGCGTTTTAAGCTGAAAATATATTACACTCGTAAAACTGGCAGGTAAGCGATACAGACTTGTATTCCAATCTATTCTTCCTTAATGTTATAACGTAGAGATAGACTTTTCAGTCTGTTTCATCGTTGGTTTCTCTGGTATTTTAGCCATCCTGATCTTAAGAATTCTGAAGATACGGCTGCATGAATGGCCTTTTTTATCAACTTCTAATGTGTAAAGACTGCTTCTGGAATTGTTGGCGCCCATATCTTATTAAAAACCTGTCGCCAACTTTCATACCCTATCAGAATAAATATAAAAGACAAACACTTGGCTTTCTTTAAGATCCCTTGATCATATTAACACTAGACTTTACTGATGAAAATATTGGTTTTTCCTTGACTATATGAAACGTACTAAACAAATTCGTTAATTAAGTATTCAAATTGCCAACTTTATACGTGATTTTAAAAAGAACGTTGTAAAAGGATACGTATAAGACGCTGAAAAGAAAAAAAATAAACAAAATATATTTCACCATGTAACTTAGAAAACCTGTCGCAGTGGTTTACCTTGATATAAGGACTACTCTTGTGTACCTTCCGCAACTTGTCTTTGTGAGTACAGCAGAACGAATCTTTGGAAGTTATCTGTCCTCTTGCAGTAGTTCATAACCCTGATGTACCTGCCGCAACTTGTGGGTTGCAATAAAAATTATTTTAAAGAAGCCATTTTCTGTCCTCTTATAATAGATTAAGACTTGAGGACATTGTATTTCCAATCCAGAAAATAAACTTTCATAAAATGATGAAAATCTAAATCTTTATTATAGGTACAGAACCATGGTTGTTGATTTAGTGACAACTAAAATAAATCTTCTTAATTTTTGCTAAAATTTCTGGTCTTCCAAATTTGTAAGCCCTAGCATCGCTGAAGGATTATAAATTTACGAAATTTGGGCCTCCGGTGTATCAAAATTGGTATGAAATGTATCACACTTTGTTTTAAATAAAATATTCTGTTCCATGTGTTACGTGACAGAAAAGGAAGTCAGCGATAAATCTTATAAAATTTTATTTACATAAAATATACAAAATTACTTACG
>JAOXYH010761281.1:0-12797 GCA_028566455.1 Botula fusca | reverse complement strand
CACCAAAACCCAGGAGTGACATCAGGTGCTCCGGAAGGGTAAGCATGTCCTGCTCCGTTAACGGCACCCGTCACATTACAAGCTTAAATGATTCTTATATTGAAAGTAGTGAATTACCATGATATACGACTGTGAATAAATGGTAAATCACATGTGAAATAAACAATTCGATTTTCCAGTCATTTGGTGGAAATATGCTTTTAAACGACGGCATTCGGTCTCTGTTCAAAATATTACAAAAAATATAATTAATCATCTGCAATGAATATCGATTTTTGACTCCGCTCATGCCAACAACACTTGGGATTAAACTTGTGTGCGGAATAAGTTCTGCACACTTGTAATCCCTGCGTTCTGAACACGTGAAGTAAAAAATCGATATTCATCACGGTTGACTAGTTTTACTGTAAATGTACAATCTATATGTAATGAAGTGATTTAAACAAAATTCAGATAGGTGTGAAATATTTTCCGATTTCTACTTTTCTATCTAAATTATAATGTAAAAAACTGTATATGTCACTGTTTAATCAGTAGATGCTTGAATTATACGCTAAACATTTATTTGTTCCCATTTTGAATGGAAGACAAAAATTATATATATCTAGATGTTTATTCGTGTAATTTCAGTTCTGAATTGTGACCTTGAAGATAACCAGAAAAGATGGTTGATTATTGGCATTTGTCTGAATACTATCATATCTCCAACATTAAGGCAGTATGTGGAGCCGGTTGTTAAGAATCTGTTTCGCTCGCTTAATCAAACTAATAAAATCGGCATCCAGTTATATCCAAACCAGCTACAAGGTTATGGTACATCGAAATACACAAGATTTAATTATGAAGCTATTAACAATAATAGAGCAGTACGTAGGTTCCGTGGTAAGAGGAATGAAAAGAAATACGACTATAAAGTTACAGATCACGTAGAATTTTCTAAGTTGTTCTTGGTTACAAGCATGACTCATTTCTCTGCCTTTGATGAGACATGCGACTTGTCAGCCTTACTTGGAGTAATAATTAATATGGACAGTTTTTCTACGATTTTGCAGACCGTTTCAAACACGGTAGGTGATTATAACTTGTATAACGACTACATTTTATGAGAAATTCAGAAACAACTGAATGTCTCGGTCATAAACTTTACCTTTTGTTTGTTACCAAGGCCAAATCTCTAGCGGTACAGTTGTGAAGACGCTAGCCCCATAAAACATGTTTCTTGAAATTTGACCAGCTTTCCAATTATCAAAGGACGATGAATCCGACAAGGGATCATTCAAGTATCGATCAAAGCATCAAAAGGTTTCTCTTTAGACTTAAAATAGTATACTTGTTACTTTTCTTCACCCATGAGGCATAAAGAAATGATATCATACATGTAATTGGGTATTGTCCTCAGAAATCCTCATTGCCACTATTAGTTTTTAGTTTGTCATGTTACAGCCGTTTGGAATCTAAATCGTAAGTGGAAAAAGTTGCGTCTTGTCTATCATTATATTTCTCTATTTTTTAACGCTTGTAACCCCTTGAAATTTTTAAATGGAGAAAAACGATTAAATCATGTAAAATCTCAGATTGAAATTCGGAACAGTTACCGCATTGTTTTTCTTCATCTGAAAATAGGGGTCTATATAAATTGCAGAAGAACATAACTTTCATAAGACATCGACAAAATTATTAATCAGACAAGGAAAAAAATGCGTCTCGAGAAATAGAACCTACAACCATTTTAAATTTTCATAGAGACATAACTCCAGTGAAACTGTACGCGTTGTAGGGCTGTGATACCTCAACTCGTTTTACATATGCCCCCACATCCATATGGGCAAACAAACATGAAATCAATCATCCGTGAAATCTGTACAATATCATGGTCAACCATGATACCAAATATGAATACAATCCGACAAAAGACAAAGACTAGTTACGTACACAGGTTGTAGGACAAACGTATGGTCAAACAAACATGAAAAGGGTTATAATTCGCAAAAATCAACCACCCGTAAGATCCATATAATATTCGGATACTTCTGTCATGGCCAACCACGATACCAAATATGAAAACAATTTGAATAAAGGTAAATGACTTGTTCTGCACACAAGATATTGGGATGGGCATATGGTCAAACAAACATGAAAAGGGCTATTACTCTCGCAAAAATCAACCATCAGTAAAATCGGTACAATATGCGCATGCTCAGATCATCACCAACCAAGATTATCAGATATGAATACAATCCGACAAAAGACAAATGACTAGTTGCGTACACAAGATGTGGGGTTGGGCATATAGTCAATCAAACATGAAAGGGCATATGGTCAAACAAACATGAAAGGGGCTATAACTCTCATAAAAATCAACAATCCGTGAAATCGGTATAATATGCATATGCTCAGATCATAGCCAACCAAGATACCAAATATTAATAAAATCCGACAAAAGACAAATGACTAGTTCTGTACACACTGGGGATGGACAAGGGTATTCAAGTATACCCACCACTCTGCTAGTGGGGGTATAGTAAGGAGCTATTCAAATGTTCCTACCAGAAACATAAGAGAGAATGGCATGAAATCAATTTAATCTCTGTCAATCTTTTACGCTTTTTTGGTTCAAGAGATAACAAGTTTTCAGATGTCTTATGACCTTTTTAACCCTTTTCCCAATATAAAAGTCACATGGTCCGACAAACAAAGGTTAACATCACATGACTCTGCAACATACACTTCTTCAGATTTCAAATTGACGTCTTCGTGGTAGTTTTCGAAAAGGAGTGACTCGATAGAATTGTCCCTTTGGCTTGTAGCTTTGGTATTCTTTGCCGATATACAATAGATCCTGGGTTTTACTACATACTATAGTAAATATGACAAAGCTGAGAGAATCTTTCTGAGGGTGTTAAATACATATTCAAATAATTCACTGCTTTTATCCTGATACACTAAACCAAAGGCAGTTTGTCCTAAAATATCACACTGTTTTAAAAGAACTATACACATATCAGAATGATAACAGATTTCCGTCGTACAATCTACATTTCTATCAGGATCTGACAAAAAGATATTTCCTTCAAATGCAAAATTCATGAAAAACTAAGCTTTATTCCCACTCATTGCCTAGTGTTTCTTTAACAAGTTTGGTAACACTTAATGGACCTTTTGTTTCTTTTTTCTCAACCTTTTAGTTTCGAGCGTCATCGAAGGACAACCGCGCAACATTAATAATTATTGGGTATCTTGATATTTCATATAAAACGGTCGCGATATTGCAGATGATGACTTCAGGTATTCGCTATAGATCATATGTTAAGTATTTAGAATATAACCCATTTTTATGTCGACCCAATAGGAGGATCAATACATAGGGAACACTTTGTCTTGCTTCGACCTGCGTCATCTCGCATTTACATTATCGGTAACTCCTCCTTAATTTCTGATTATTTTATTTTTTGACGAAATTATGGCCATTTTTGGATTTCGCAATACAAGGCATAATATATAGAGAAGGGTAGAAGATTCCTCCTAGATACCTTCATGGATTATAATGAACTTTAAGATTTCTCTTATATATATTGAAGATGCACACCTATTTTACCCAAATTATGTTATTTTTTGGACTTTGTCACAGAAGGCTTTTGTAGGAGGAGCACTAGTGCCTTAACCGTAACTCCTCCTAGACAACTTCACGGATTTCATTAAAACGCTCAACAATTCTATCTTTTCACATAATGAAGCCGTGCACCTAGTATTTTGCTTTTTCGATTATTTTATTTTTTCCCAAAATTGGCTCTGTCTTGACTTTGGTCATTTTAAGACATTAATAGGAAGAGTCGACACATGCCTTCAAGGATTTGACAAATCAGGTTACATGAAGAGTAACATTAAACGGTCCATATAATCATTAAGTTTTTGTAGTGCCGACATAAGTCAGGTGAATCTTTTGATTGAATAGTGGGTGGAAACGTCTAAAAGTAAGGCACATTAAAATCAGTAACAAAATGTATAAACAATTTTGTTTTCATGAACAGTTTCCGACAGTTCTTTTTCGAAATATGCAAAATCGAGATAATTTCTCAAATGAAATCTAACTGTGGTTCCCTTGATGCTATACTTCAGCTCAATTACACTTGACACTTTAGTCTGCGAAAGGAGTTGAAAAGTATTCGAAAGACGGTCAAAGCCATCTCTACTCCGAATGTCAACAGTAAACCATTGCATCGTCCAGAAATTCAAAAGTTCATTAAAATATTTTTTTTTAAAATTTATATATTCCTTAGGTACGTTTGTACAGTACCGGCTTCATCTTAAAAAACAGGACCTACCTTAGAAGGCAAGTGTCACCTCTTCCCATTATTGCCTAGAATGACAAGGTCCAAAACTGAGCAAACTTTTGGATAAGGATATAGAGATTTAAAATTAAAATAAGAGGTTCACATCTTCAATATTTAAAAAAATAGTCTTGAGAGATTAATTGAAATCCATGAAGTTGTCCAGAAGGAGTTATGGATACAACAACAGAATCCTCTTATTATTACAGTCTCTTATGACAAAGTCCAAAACTAATTTAATAACAAGTGACTCTCAAAGATCCTGTATCGCTCACCTGGGCCTTGGTGCGTAATAACTTGTGCAAGAAGTCCCAAACAATTTCCATGTATTTGAGATTTATAGCGCTTGACTTGCTGATTATTTTTGCTTTTATAGTTTGTCTCTATCTTTTATTGTTTTCAAGATTCAAGAGGTAAAAATTGTCATAATTTAATTTTAAAGATTGATTGATTGATTGTTGCATTTAATCCTACACAAAAACGCATTGCTATATAGTTTAAAGACAATAACTCATAAAAGGAATCCTTTGATGATTTAGGTGTAACAGAGGTTTTTGTAGAGCTTGACTTCTTGACCATTTTTCCTTTTACCCTTTCTCTTTATCTGTTATTGTTTTCCAGATATTTTTCCCCATAGGGTCCTATGTTAAACTCTGTCCGCTGATGCCAGCCAAATCAGATGAGGGTCATGATCAACTTACATAATTTTGAAAGTGTACCACCCAAGGACTATCCATGCCATTTTTCCTTTCAGTTTCCCTCGCACAGGTTCCAGAGAATAAGATTTTTTTCACATTTTCCCCATATGATTTTAGGTTAAATTGTCGGCTGATGGCATCAATCTTAGATGGAGGTTGTGGTCAGCAGGCAACATTTTAAAAATGTTCCACTTAGGTCCATCTATGCAACTTTTCCTTTAAATTTGCTTTCTTGGTTCAGATGAGAAGAATTTTTCTTGTTTTTTTCCCATTGTGATCCATCTTAAACTATGTCCGATGATGGCGGCTTACTTAGACAGAGGTTAGGATCATCGAACATGATTTTGAAAGTGCACCATCCAAGGACCATTCATGCCACTTTTCCTTTAAATTTGCACCCTGGTTTCAGAGGAGAAATTCTTTTCATATATTTCCCATAGGGTTGTATGTTGTTAAACTATGTCCGCTAATAGCGGCCATCTAACACACAAGTATGGGTCAATTAATACAATTTTGAAAGTATACCACCTAAGGGTGATCCGTGCGGCTTTTCCTTTAAATTGGCTTGCTTGGTTCTGAGTTCATTTTTCTCATAGGGTCCTATGTTAAACTATGTCCGCGATGGTAGCCATCTTAGACGGAGGTAAGGTTCGACAGACACGACACAACTTTGAAAGTGTACCACCTAACGTCCATTCATGCCATTTCTCCTTTAAAATGGCTTGCTTGGTTCTGAGAAGAAGATTTTTTCTCATTTTTTTCATAGATGTCCTATGTTAAACTATGTCCACTGATGGCAGCAATCTTATACGAAGTTCCGGGGTCAACGGTCAATTTTGAAAGTGTACCACAAATGGTGCGTTCATGCCATTTTTCCTTTAAATCGGTTTCCTTGGTTCTGACAAGAAGAATTTTTCTCATTTTTTAGCTCACCGCCAGGGTGAGCTTTTGCCATCACTTGGCGTCCGTCGTCCGTTCGTCCGTCGTCAGCTTTTCATTCAAAGATTTTCTCCTCCAAAACCACTGGTCCAATTACAACCAAAGTTTGCCAGAATAGTCTATTGGTGGTCCCCTTTCAAAAGTATATCCGACAGTTTGATCTCCAAGGGGAGGGCTACAAAGGGGCTCAAAAGGGGAAAATTAATTAAATATTTAAAAATTTTCTTCTTCAGAACCAGTGACGCCAGTGCACTGATATTTGGTCTAGAGCACTGATACATCATGAGGATTCAAAATTATATCCGTGATCGCTATAGGATCCGTGGGGTCCGAGGACCATGGGTCCTAAGTTTACATGGGATTCAATGGAAAATCACTTATGAACTGTTTTCTCGGAAACAATTCGGCCAATTTAAACCAAATTTTGCTGGATTGTTCTTTGGATGATTCCCTTTCACAATCTTATCTCACAATTTGATCCTCCCAGGGGAGAGGCTGCAAAGGGGCCCAAATGGGGAACATTAATTAAATATTTAAAAATCTTCTTCTTCAGTACCAGTGATGCCAGTCCAATGATATTTTGTGTAGGACACTGATAAATCATGAGGATTCAAATTATATCCATGAAGGTTATAGGGTCCATGGGGGTCCGAGGACCATAGGTCCAAAGTTGACATAGGATTCAATGGAAATTCACCTTTGAACTGTTAGCCCAATTAAACCACACTTTGCAGGATTGTTTCTTGGATGATTCTTCCTCAAAATCATACCATGGGTCCAGAGCTTGCATAGGATTCAATGGAAAATCGCCTATGAACTGTTTTCTTGGAAATGTAGGCCAATTTAAACCAGACTTTGGAGGCTTGTGTCTTGGATGATTCCTGTTCAAAATCTAATCTGACAGTTTGATCCTCCCAGGGGAGGGGCTGCAAAGGGGCCCAAAAGGGGAACATTCATTAAATATTTAAAAATCTTCTTCAGAACCAGTAATGCAATGATATTTTGTGTAGAACACTGATAAATCATGAGGATTCAAAATTATATCCATGCAGGCTATAGGGTCCATGGGGATCCGAGGACCATGGGTCCAGAGTTTGCATAGGATTCAATAGAAAATCACCTATGAACTATTTTATTGGAAACTATTTGGCTAATTTAAACCAAATTTTGCTGGATTGTTCCTTGGATGATTGCCTTTAAATATCATGTCTGACAGTTTGATCCTCCTAGGGGAGGGGTCACAAAGGGGTCCCAATAGGGGAAAATTAATTAAATATTTAAAAACTTCTTCAGAGGCAGTGATACCAGTGCAATGATATTTAGTGTCTAATACTGATAAATCATGAGTATTCAAAACTGTACCCAGGAAGGATATAGGGTCCATGGGGTCTGAGGACCATAGGACCACACTTTGCAGGATTGTTTCTTGGATGATTCTTCTTCAAAATCATATCTGACAGTTTGATCCTCCCAGGGGAGGGGCTACAAAGGGGCCCAAAAGCAGAAAATTAATTAAATATTTAAAAATCTGCTTCAGAACCAGTGATGCCAGTGTAATGATATTTGATGCAGAACACTGATAAATCACTGAGGATGTTAAATTATATTTGTGAAGATCATAAGGTCCATGGGGTCCGAGAACCATAGGTCCAAAGTTTACATATAGAAACTTTTAGGCCAGTTTAAAGCAAACTTTGCTTGATTGTTTCCTGGATGATTCCATTTCAAAGTCATATCTGACAGTTTGATCTTCCAAGAGGAGGGGCCACAAAGTGTCCCAAAAGGGGAACATTAATTACAAATATTTAAAAAGAACTAGTGATACCAGTGCCATGACATTTGATGTAGAACACTGATAAATAATGACGATTCAAATTATGTCCATGAAGGTGTATGGTCCATGGGGTCTGAGGACCATGGGTCTAATGTTTACATAGGCTTCAATACCTTAAAAACAATAATAGACAGAGAGAAACAGTGACAAGCAAAGATGTTCAGCAAGTCGATATCTACAAAAGTCTTCTTTAGGCGACTTCTTACATGAGTTATTGCCCATGAAGTCAATATCTACAAAACTCTCCATTACATTGAAATTCTTAGACAACTTTTTACATGAGTTATAGCCCATGAAATGTTAAATTTGATTATTTTTGGGTTTTTTTTGCCAATATTAGACAGAAAGTGTAAGAAGTTAAACTGAACAGCAAGTCTAGCTGTTCAAAAGCCTCAGTGACAGTGACACTGAAATCATCAGAAGACTCCTGCAACACTTTATTATGACAATTTTACTGTTTTTGGCTAATATGTTGAAAACAATAACAGATAGCGAGAAACTATAAAGCAGAAATGATCAGCAAGAGGAGCTCCACAAAAGTCTCCAATACATGTTGGGGACTCTTTGCATGAGTTGGGGACTCCTCGCGCGAGTTATTACCCACCAAGGCCCAGGTTAGCGATACAGGCTCTGTGAGATCCTCTTGTTTTTGATTGCTACTAATTATTTAAAAAAGGCTATAATTGTAACTGCTTTTGCTCAATATGATTGCAGAATTGTTTGTAGGTTACACGCAATATTTATTTCAAGAATAAATATTGCCCAATAAGGTACATGTATGGCAAAAGAATCTTCAATTTATTTCAATTTAATAATTATTGTTTAAACAGCTATAAATGTGCATCGTCCATTTAAATCAACTTTAGGTACTAATTTTCATATATCTTATCATTTAAGGTACGATCGGATATACGAAATGCCTGGGCACATTGCAATTTTGACGAATGGACCTCCTTACAGTATCAAAAGTCTTTCCAGCATATGCACCATTTGATCAAACATCTTAAACTCAGTATCGCAGAGGAAGCGAAAATATCAAACGAACTGACAAAATGGGAAACAAACGGTAAGTTTTATATTTGTTAATTGCTCAAACTCCACTTCTTTCTCCGGGCATAATTTCTAAATTAAATCGACAAGCATATAATTCAATAGAGAGGGTAGCTTACAATCCTAATCACAATCACTTTTCGTCCCAGTTACTTACCTCATAATTAATTGATTTGCACCCACAATGTGATTGGCTACAGAGATAAAAACGAAGTGCCTAGATGACTTTGTCACCCTTGGCAGTAGTAGAACAATAATTAGAAGTTGATGTGGTGATTTATCGATAATGTATCGCTCATCGGGGCCTTGGCGGGCAACAACTCAGGCAAGGAGTCTCCAACAATTTCCATGCATAGAAAACTTTTGTAGAGCTTGACTTCTGATAATTTCTGCTTTTACAGTTTTTGTGATTCTTTTCAAGAAATAAACCAAGAAAAAAGCAAAATAATAATAACTCATGTAATGAGTTGACTGATGATTTCAGTGTAACTTAGGCTTTTGAAGATCTTGACTTGCTTATTAATTTGAATTCTTAGAGTTTCTCTCTATCTGTTATTGTTTTCAAGATATTGGCCAAAACAGCAAAAACTGTCAAAACTAACGTTTCACGGACAATAACTTACGTAGAAGTCGTCTGTCTAACGATTACAGTGTAACGGAAACTTTTGTAGTTCTTGACGTGCTGATCATTTTTGCTTTGTACAGTTTCTCTCTATCTGTTATTGTTTCCTAAGTAAACATTAAACCTATGGTCCTCAGTCCCTATAGACCCTAGAACTTCCATGGATATTTTTTTTAATTTTCATGATTTGTCGGTGTTCTCTACATCATATGTCTTTGCACTGGCATCACTGGTTCTAGAGAAAAAGGTTTTTAAATATTTAATTAATTATTTTGGGCCCCTCGTCTGGGAGGGTAAAATTGTCAGATGGGTCAGGCCAACTAAATAATTTCCCATAGGGCACAATAGTGATATTTCTTGCTCTTACTCGGTCGTTATGATTTCCAGAAACATGGTTGACCACTCAGATGACCGGAATAGTGTCCACTATTTTTGTTTTGATTTCCGGGGTAAGTTGTATGATTTTGGAAAATGGTAAAACCCCGAAAGATGCACACATTTCCTCCCTACGTAACTACAAAAAAACCTTGAATTAGGAAAATGCAAAATGAATAACCACTCATTTTCCATTTATTTAACTATCAAATTTTACAATGTGAAAGCCCGAGTTAAACATATTTTAAGTCCAACAGTATTTTAATTATACACCTGGGTATTTCTCAGTAGTCCATTACGAGGGAGGAACACTATTTTTTATTATGGATTACTTTCCGCACCAACTGCACCCCTTTACTTGCTGATTTGTTTTTATACTCGTATGAAACGGAGTTCCTTCAAGGTCTAATTAAGAAAAAGAAAATGAAAGAAGCCAGATCATTTAATTTCACTTATAGATATATCGACGACGTTCTCTCTATAAGCAATCCTCCGATTATCGGATTGGCTTCCGTTGATATACTAGTATCCACCAGATGGAAATTAAAGACACAAGAGACACTGCTTCCTCTGCCTAATTTCTAGACCTTTATCTAGAATTTGGCACAATGGATATCTCAGCACTAAAATTTACGACAAAAGGGATGATTTTGAATTTGAAATTATCAATTTCCCACACTTGGACAGCAGCATACCAGCTTCACCTGCTTATGGGGTATATATTTCTAAACTGATTCGCTAAACTAAAGGATGAAGCACACACTCGAATTTGTGACACCTCATCAAATTCTAGCCAAACGCTTGCTGAAACAAGGATTTTTAAGATCACACCTTGACATTTCCTTCAAAAAGTTTTTTGGCAGATATTAAGACCTTAAAATAAAAATATTCAGTTACCTGTTCAGATATCATTAAGGATGGTCTTGATAACATTTAAGTGTTTACTAATTTCTATTTGTGCATTTTTGTTTGGTTAATTGTTTCACTGTACAGTGCTGGGTTGTCCATTGGAATACACCTGATTTTACAATAGCTTTTAGGCTATTTCATACAGAACTATAAAAGTTGTCATATTTTTTGGAGGTTTGGCATGTCGTAAAACCTGGTTTAACCCACCATTTTCATTTGGATATGCCTGTACCAAGTCAGGAGTATGACAGCTTTCTACCAATCGTTCTGTAGACTTCTCGATCTTGTCAGTCTTGTCAATTTTGCCCTTGGTGTTTTTACTTTTATTTCCGCTCCCTCAGGTCAAATAAAATATAGAAGATACCAAACCTTAATCAAAGCTCGTATGTCCTAAGGCAGTAGACAAGACCGTAAATGGACACAATAACGAACAACACAGAAACTAAACACAGGAAATGAATAACACGATCCCAACCAAAAATTGGGGGGTGGGGGGAGAACTCCTGAAGTTCCTGATCCACATTTGGCAACCCTCGTGTTACTCACGGCCAAAATCCGGTAACCAGTCATGAACGAGAAGGGACGGGGATTGCACTATAACACAGGAAACAGACCGTTAATCGTCTGTGAGATAGACATTCCATAACGATAAACTAGTTCGTAATGGCGACCGTAAACTTACGAGTGAAGACTTCAACCTCTTCGAAAGAAACCCCTAGTTGAGGAGTTTACTTGTCAGCAGTAATCTCTATATGTCAAGTTCATTTGGATAGATGTGATCCAGAAAGTCTACAAACTTAGAATTATTTAAGGAGAGAACGTCATCTGTATAGCGAAATAAAATTAAAGGACATGGTCATGCTTTTTTCTTTTTTCTGAAGAAGCCCACGTATGCACTTTGCTTCATACGAATAAAGAAATAATTCGGCTAGTAGGAGAGCATAACTATACCAATTGGAATCCCGACTGTCTATTGAAAAACAAGACTTCCAAACATAACAAATACGTTGTCGATCAGAAAGTATATCAGTCTCAAAGTACTTACTGTTAGAATCAGAGTGGTGTTTAACAAAGTAAGGTATATCTCTTCCCAAAACAAAATATTGATATCTGCGTTGATCATTCTTTTTGATAAAAAAAGGAATTAGTTCCTTCAGTCTGTCTTTTAGTTTTGAGTCAGGAATGGTAGTGTAAAGTGCAGAGAAGTAAAAAGCTTTGATACTGTTGCAGAAATTGAGAGATTTAACCTTTAGTATTCCAAAAGATCTTAATAATTTTTTTAAGATCCACATTTGATTCACGCAACTCCTTGAGTAGCTTGTATCACAGTACGTCTGAAGCCAATTTTTTTCTGGAACCTAGGTCGATCAAAAGTTCATTAGTGATCCTGACCCAGATATGATGTTGAAAGGGAATCTTCAATAGAACAATCCATCAAAGTTTACTTTAAATTGGCCCAATAGTCTCAACAGCTCATAGGTGATTTTCCATTGAATCCTATGTAAACTTTGGGCCCATGGTCTTCTTACGCCATAGAATCTTCATGATTTATTAGTGTTCTACACCAAATATCATTCACTTGCATCACTGGCTCTGAAGAAGATTTTCACGGCAACTTGGTCGGTCCACAGAGCTGTCCTGGCGCGTCCTCACGGTGGTGGATAGGGGAATGCCCTGTCAATGCAGAGTTGCCGAGGCAGAATACGGGAAGCCTGGCTGTGAACCATAGTGGAAAAACTGTGAAGAAACGCCACGCTTCATGCAGGAAAAACTCCCTTCTGTATCTTTCGATAAGAGTAGGCTCCTTGGGGCCGTATAGAAGGTTAAATTTACAGCCCCTACCCATCTCTCCTCTTTTCCATTTGCAGTCAAAACTCGTGTCCCCGGTTATCACGCCAGCCTTTATTTTTAAAGATTTTCTTTAATTGATTAACATGTTCTCGTCCTGTATATGGCTGAAATATTATTGGCTGGACGTTAAAGTCCCATTAATTAATCAATCAATCTAATGACGATGTATTAATGTTTAATGTTTTCCCTTT
>JAOXYH010761172.1:0-12798 GCA_028566455.1 Botula fusca | reverse complement strand
GTGCATCATCCTATTTTGATGGGATTTTTTCATTGTATTCCTCTCAATGAGAGCTTTCTAAACTGTGCCAGCGGATTTTTTCTATCTCTTGCTGTTTTCGAGATAAAAGGGGACAAAAGGGCCAAAAACTCCATTTTTGGTGGTACATTAAATTTTCTTGTATGTATTATTGTGTCAAACACCTTATTGTGTCAAACATATTACTGCAGCAAACACATTATTGTGTCAAGCAAGTACTAGAAACATAATTATTTATAGTGTTCTGTTGTCAACATGCTGCGGTCGTATCATGCTGCGCTTGCGAAGCCCCTCGGTTTTAAAATTATTTCATTCCGATCACACAACAGACATTTCCGTCATGGGCATTTCGTATTACTGATATTTGAAAAATCTTCCACTCTAAAACAGCTTGGCACATGTATGGGAGATCCTTTGTAGATTTTTCATCCGTCGTCCGTCCGTCCACAATTCACATTTTAATCTTCTCCTCTAAAACCATTGGGCCAATTTTCACCAAATTTTGGTGGAATGGTCCTTAGGTGGTCCCCTTTCAGAAACATATCCGGGGTCTTGATCAGCCATCTAATATGGCCGTCATCACTAAAAATAGAAAAAAGGGGTGGTATTATAAAAATCTTCTTCTCAGAAACTGCAAGGCCCAATTAAATCCAAACTTAACACAAATAGTCCTTAGAAGGTCATCTTTCAGAATTATATCCGATGATCTCGCTAGCCAACCAAGATGGCCACCACAGCCAAACTTAGTTTAACCTAAGACCCTATGACAAATTCATTAAAGAATCTTCTTGTCTGGAACCACTTGCTCAATTGGAATCAAACTATGGTCGAATGGTCATTGGTGCCTTTCAGATTTATATCCGATGACCCCACCTGCCAACCAAGATGGCCGCCACAACTGAACTTAGTTTAACATAGTACCCTATGGGATATTCATTAAAAAAACCTTCTTGTTTAGAACCACTAGCTCAATTGGAATCAAACTTTGGTGGAATGGTCATAAGGTGGGTCCTTTTCAGAATTGTATCCAATGACTCCAACCGCCAACCAAAATGGCTGCCACAGCCAAACTTAGTTTAACATAGGACCCTATGGGAAATTCATAAAAAAATCTTGTCTGGCACCACTTGCTCAATTAGAATCAAACTTTGGTGAAATGGTCATTTCATGGGTGCCTCTTAGAATTATATCCGATGACCCAACCCGCCAACCAAGATGGCCGCCACAACCGAACTTAGTTTAACATAGGACCCTAATTATGGGAAATTCATAAAAATATCTTCTTGTCCGGAACCACATGCTCAAATGGAATCAAACTTTGGTGGAATGGTCATTAGGTGGGTCCTTTTCAGAATTTGTTTTCTAATGACCCCACCTGCCAACCAAAATGGCCACCACAGCTGAACTTAGTTTAACATAGGACCCTATGGCAAATTCATTAAAAAATCTTCTTGACTGAAACCACTTGCTCAATTGGAATCAAACTTTGGTGGAATGGTAATTGGACCAGTGCCTTTCAGATTTGTATCAGATGACCCCACCCGCCAACCAAGATGGCCACCACAACCAAACTTAGTTTAACATAGAGCCCTATGGGAAATTAATTATAAATCTAGTTGTCTGGAACCACTTGCTCAATTGGATTCAAACTTTGGCTGAATGGTCAATGGATAGGTGCTTTTCAGAATAATATCCGATGACCCCGCCCACCATTCAAGATTGCCGCCACGACTGAACTTAGTTTAACATAGGACACTATGGGAAATTCATTAAAAAATCTTCTTGTCGGGAACCACTTGCTCAATTGGAATCAAACTTTGGTATAAATGGTCATTGGATGGATGCCTTTCAGAATTGTAATCGATGGTCCCGCCCATCAACCAACATAGCCACCACAACCGAACTTATATCATGATAGATATTTATGACCTTCACAGCAAATTAATTGGTCAATCTTTGTTGACTGTGTCCCAGGTGAGCGATTACAGGCTCTTGGGAGCCTCTGATTATTGGTTTGACAACGAACCTGGCCACCAAGTTTTGTTCTTTTTTTTTCTGACTGGGCGATACTTTCAAAATCTTTTGCAATTCTTATTCCCGATTAGCTTATTCTTTTGAATCACTGGCCAGAGGGGGCCAGATGGAATGTAACTTGGCAGGAAACATAAAGAAAGGTCCTTAAAAGATTACACTGTTTTGTCTTTATCAGACTAAAACATGGTTACCGTAAGTTATTCTTGTTTCTGGTTTCTGATTTTGAATTTTTATATGACTGCAAAAATTTTGTTGTCGTATTATGGTATGATGCTGTCGCCATCGGCGTAAATCTGTGGACAGTTTATTTCCACACGATAGCTTTTGTTTCAGTGAACAGATTCTTTTTATTAGCTCACCTGACCCAAAAGGCCATGTGAGCTTTTGTCATCAATTGGCGCCCGTCTTCTGTCCGTCCGGCCATCATCCATCCACAGTTCACATTTTAATCTTCTCCTCTGAAACCACTGGTCAATTGGAACCAATCTTGAATGGTCTTTGGATGGTCCCGTTTCAGAATTATATCCAGGGTCTTGACCGACCATCCAATATGGTCACCGTTACTAAAAATAGAAAAAAGGGCGTGGTATATTAAAAAATCCTCTGAGAAACTGCAAGGCCAATTAAACCCAAACTTTACACATATGGTCCTTAGATGATCCTCTCTCAGAAGTTTATCCAATGACCCTGCCCGCCAACCAACATGGCCGCCACAAACAAACTTAGTTTATGGGAAATCCATTAAAAAATCTTGTCTGGAACCACATGTTCAATTGGAATCAAACTATAGTGGAATGGTCATTGGATGGGTGCCTTTCAGAATTGTATCTGATGACCCAACTTTGGAACCAAGATGATCGCAACAACAGAACTTAGTTTAACATAGGACCCTATGGGAAATTCATAAAAAAATCATAGATCGGTCTTATCATCTTTTGGTATCTCCATCAAAGATAATGATTGTGATCTTCCCTTTTTGTACTGGATACCCAAGTTACATAAGTGTCCCTACAAACAACGCTTTATAGCTAGATCTGCCAGATGTACTACCAAACCAGTGTCTCAACATTTAACATCCATTTTAACAGCTGTTAAAACGGGCCTCCAAAGATATTGTGAGAATAGCTATTTAAGAAGCGGTGTCAATAAAATGTGGATATTAAAGAACTCCAAACACTTAAAGGATATTTTAAGATCTCGATCCATGTCAGTCTGTAACAGCATCAAGGGGTAGCAACGGTTTACCGAGACTGGAGTTCGTTAAGACATGTTTATCGAGATTCGAGTCCGTTGAATGGGGCAGTGAGGGTCCGTTGAGTTCAAACTATCGAGGAAAATTCTTGAAAGTCAATATGTTTTTTGTTATTTTCTCCTAATAAATGTTTTTCTTTTTCTCCAAAAATAACATCTGTCAAAATGGTAGACCGTAACAAATCATTGTATATGTTTGATAGTGCGCATTAATCACATGTTTCATTACAAAATGAAAAGGCGAGTAACTCACTGCTATTTTTTCAATGTCACAAATGTAACCAAACAACAGATTTTGAGGAATAAGGGGGGGGTATGGTTTTTTACTAAAAAAATATTCTGTTTCCCAACTTAATGAGAGAAAAAAAATGTGATCAAGCAGATAACAAAAAAAATAACTCTGTACCTAGTTTCCCCCATATATAGTAATGATACATTTTGAAGAAAATATTTGCTGATCGATTCGACGCGAAAAAAATATTCTGTCTGAGAAAAAAACCATACCCCCTTTGAAGTTAAATGGTTGTTCCCTAAGTAGTTCTATTACTGACTATGCATGAAATATTTGCCGCTCAGTGCAGCGTTAAACACCAATCAATCAATCATTCCTACCATTGAACGTTATCTGTAGGTTATAGAAAAGTCTATCACTTTAAATTGTTTAATATCAGTCTATGTAATGTGCGATTCGATTAAAAACATTTTAAATAGAAACAACATACATTTTAATTGTAACCGAGAGACTCATGGGAAATTTAGTCTTTTGTTTACATTGTTGAAGACCGAAATAGAAGATTAAAGAATAAGAACATTTTCATTTTTCGTTACAAATGATAATTTTATGTACAATTAGACGAATTCTATTCAAATATTTAAAAATGCAACGCCAAAAATCCGTTTACCTATAGTCGTAAGCAGTGCATTTTAACTAGAAACGCGATGAATTTTAATTATGAGTGCAATTTGTGTTTACTGTAGACTTTTGTAAAGTGCGATGAATTTTAATTGTATTCCTAAATATCACAACGTTGTAGTATTTGAGTCATTTATCTATACATGTTATTTTTTTAATTCTAAAATAGAATCTATCAAGCAAGAAATCTTAATTTAAATATCCGCTATATTTTAAACGTTATATCTAAAGCTGCATGGTTACTGAGATCTAAACTTGGATGTAAAACTTAACCAAAGTCATTAAAGCATGAAATCTAGGTCAAACTGGCCTAATTTGGTCGGGATGGTTACAGATCAAAGATACATCCCACACCAAGCTGCAAGAACCTAGGTTGCATGGTCACTGAGATCTGAACTTGGACGTAAAACTTAACTTTGTTCACTAGAGCATGAAGTGCCCTACTTTAAGTGTCCAAATGACGCAAATGATGTTGTCATATACTCGACTTTCTGACCACAATTGATCTAATGATATCGAAGTATGGTATTGCTTATCTTCACATAGTCTTAGAAAACACGTAAAGAATGGAATTACGAAGGATTTCTTTTTCGGGTATTTCATTATTTTTGCAAAACACTATTTTCCTCCATGAAAACATGTTCTGAAGTCATCAATGTCGTTCACAAACTATTAACGAAACCGTTCACGAACCAGATTTTCCGATTAACAATCGTTCACGAACCACATTTACCATTTACCGGATAGTCCCCCTGTATGAGGGTTGACGCGAACGTAAACGCAAACGCGAAAATGGACGCCGAGGGTAGTAGAATAGTCCCTCTCTACTTCGTAGAGGCGAACTAAAAACTAACTTGTTCTCGCCGTTGTATAGCTGAAAATTGATCACTTGGCAATAAACAATAATCAGCAATCAATTCATTTTGCCGGGCGTATTTCATCTCCGCGAATTGTTTGAAGGTATTTCTCCTGCGCCAATAAATATTTGATCTCCGCTTATCATTCTTTTTTCTAGTTTCGTATCACCTAGAGAGAGCAGATTTGCTATTGTACAGATGAAAGTGACAACGCGTTTTTGTGTACAAAATGGAAGTTTTGCACACATTTACAAAAACGCGCACAGTAAACATCAAGTCCGATAAAAAAAATGCTGATGATACTGATATAACTATACATTTTCTGTTTCATTTCATAAATTTTGACGTACACTTTTAGTGCAGTATTAATTTATAACTTGCTTTACACTCAATACTTCTGCAGAATTTGAATAAATTTGTAACAAAACTATTGCAAAATATATAGTACACAAATTATGCACTTTATTACTAGGAAGTATTGGAGAGATAGTATTCTCTAATTGTTATAGGTCTTCCTCGACCACAAATTGTTAAATCTAAAACAGCCAGATTTTCAATTTAAATTTTACAAATAAAAATTGTTATTGTTATTTAAACAGTATATTGTTGGTTAAACTTTATTGGATTTGGACAATATCCAGTTTGTCTTTGTAAACTTTCACTGAATGTTAAAACCTAATACCTTGATCCAATATTTATGGAATATTTACATATACTATGAGCCTTGTGATCCATAATATAATAGGAATAGGTTATTCACTGCCCAAAACATATTTAATTAAATTCAGTTCACATTTTGTCAAATGTAACAAATTTTGTGGTCCGATAATGAAATTGTTATTGTATTAATTCTAATCATTGGAATCAGTTTATGTGGATTTTATGGTAATTATAATCCAGAAAATTAATGACAGCCATAAGCAGATAAATTTAGGGCATTCTTCTGTGAAACCAGAAAAAGACTTTTCCACAGCTAACAATACCAGATTTTAATGGTAATTGATATGTTGAATCAAAAGTCCTGCAAAATTACTGCTGAAGCCATTGCCAGGGCTTGTGTTGATCATGTCATGATGAGGTGTTTGTCGTTGTACAACAGTCCCCCCAGCAAAGCTATTGTATTTCAGGCCTGATACCCTAGATACACGAACACTTTTTCCTGATGTCATTTTGAATTATTTTCTGTATTTGAAGTCCTATTGAAGTTAAAATAAACATGATATATTTGATTTGTAAGCTTTTCACAACTTTAAAAATTTTCGTCTTAAAAAATTTTGGCACCAAGTTACCTTGAATTTCAAAAAAGCAGACTGCAATAAATGTAACATGTTGAAAGGTTAATAATTGTCCGAAAGTAAAAAAGAGAACAAAGTGGTCTTGTAGTCTTATACTACGGTCGTACAAGTCAGATACAGTAAAAAGGTAACAAAGAAAGTATCTGATATGAGACAATCTTTACACTTTTTGGGCGCCAAAGTTGTCATGCAGAAAAAGTGTAAATTAACGTCTCAAACCAAAAACTTTCTTTGTTACTGCTATACTGTATCTAAAGGCGTGTTCACAGGATATGATTTTTCATCCAATTAGACATTTGATTTTTTGTTTTCGAGGACGTCATAGGCATTTTATTCGACAACACAGTTCATTTTACTTATGATATCATTACTACCCACGAATTCAAAAGTCCAATTTGCTAGAAAATAGTATCATGTGAACATGCCTTTATACTTTCAAAAAGTCCAGGGGATAATAAGACTAGGTGAAAATATCTCCTTACATGGCAAGATATCTGCATATCTGTTTTTCCTGGAGTTGGCAGGGTCCCCGGCTACTTTAGTGCTGGCCGGATCTGCTTCATAGGAACACAAGGCTTCCCATTCCCTGTCTAACCTGTCTTTGTTCTTTAGGTGATCTTCCATGTACGACTGATCAAAGAGAGAGAAAAAATCTGTCAATTGTGCGTGTATATAAACAATTAGGGGTAATTTGACTAGTATGTGCAACTGTATTTATCAACTTGGTAGTAGGGAGACACTACAATTTGTTCACCCAACCCAACATCATCTCCCATGGGGAAATGAACATGCATTTCTTCCCACTGCATGGACCAAAATGTTTTATTCAATGCCACTTGCTATGGAAACACAACATTATCAAGAGATGTGTTGTTTCATTCATTATTTAAATTGCTCAAATCATTTACAATAAATGTAGAATTAAATTACAAATTTAATATAATGATAGTGCTTTTT
Source organism: Botula fusca (assembly GCA_028566455.1). Taxonomy (NCBI): domain Eukaryota; kingdom Metazoa; phylum Mollusca; class Bivalvia; order Mytilida; family Modiolidae; genus Botula; species Botula fusca. Next base: position 5,473 of record JAOXYH010761172.1, on the reverse strand, counting down.
ACTCTTCCAAGTCTACCAAGTTTTATGTTTAAAGCAGTCATGAGACAGAAAGCTTAAGAAACATCTTTACAAAAACAATTTTTTTTTATAATGTAGCTCTTAGTCATCTAATGCATTTCTTTTTCTACCATACTTAAATACAGGTTTCTGCTTTGGAGCACTGTGTCTCTAGCATACAATGAAATCTTTAAATTATACAATGCATTTGACGAAAGTTTTGAGAATAAAGTGAACTATATGTAAGATTTACCTATACAGTTATGATATACTGACTGTAATGAATTTCTTTTCCAATCATTATCACCATCATTTTTTAAGACAAAGGTCTGAAGGAACCTTTCTATATGTTGCATTACTATGTTCCAAAACAATGTCAATTATTTAAGAATCTAAAACTTTATGGTGCAACTTTTCCCTACCAATACCCAAACTCTACCACATGCTTTTTCTGTACATATTTTCATACTGAAGACTGTTAAGTTTCAAAAGTTTACTGATTTTTCTACCTTGTGCCAAGTACTGCCAATATGGTATCCACAAAGTAGCCATCAATATGTAAATAATAGACACCCAACTTGCTGAACCTTTGCACAGTAATTTTGCAAATAAAGATTATTATTATCAACATAATGCAGAAGAAAGATACTGGACTTATAAAACTTAAATTTGTCTCAAAACCATGATTACCACATGAGCACAGAAAATTTTTAACAAATAAACATATAGAAACATATGCTTAACTTCATCATAGATAAATGAAATTTTGATCAGATTTTCTGCTGCTATTGTCCTATTTTTAAAGAAATGCCAAAAATGACAGATTCAGGTGAAAAGAACAAATAAAGAAAAAGTGTGGTGTGTATAACACTTTTGCATGCTTAAAATAATAATTTGTATCACATTATAAACCTTTATTTAAAACAGGTTTATGGCACTTACAAGTTGACGGAAAAACCCTGCATGGCGAGATTGGGTACCTGGCGAGAATGGGTCGCCAGCCAGTAGAGTTTTGTGATACTTTGTTCAATATTTTTATCCGTGAGAATGGCTGGTTTTTATCACTGTAATGTTGACTGATATGAGTCTAGCTAAGTTTGTTAAAAAAAATTAAAGCATGATGCTTTAGTTCTCTGTTGCATTGATATGTAACTGTTAACCTGTTATACTATTGTGTAACATGTCTCCCTTCCCAAAACACTTTTAATAATGCAATACATCCTTTGGTGAGGTCCACAGTGGATGTGAGCAATATCCCTCGATCAACTCCTCCCAATCCCCCACCCCAAACACTTACCTGTTGAGATATCCACAGTGGGAGTAACCAAGACCTGATGGTGTGTACCTATTCCCTCAACCAATCCCCCCACCCAATCTCGATCATGGAGATGCCAAAAGTGGAAATGACCAAGATTTGATTGTGTGTCCCATGTTCATTCATTTCTTGATTAAAATCAGAAGCACCACAACCAACCCCCACCACCACCACTTACTAGTACGATGTCCTGTAGAGCTGCCACAGTGAAACTGACCAAGATTTGATGGTGTGCATGTATTTGTTTAACCAATGCCACTATCCTTTGATTGATTGATTGATTGAATGGGGTTTAACGCCACTTTCAGCAGTATTTCAGCTATAGTTTTGTTGGCGAAGGAAGCTGGAGTGCCCAGAGGCAACCGCACACCTTGGGCAGGTAACTGACAAACCTTATCACGTACGGTTGCAAGTCGAATGCACCCTTTTCTGTTGTTACAAAGTGGGGCATGAACTCACAACCCAGATGTGATAGTCTGAAGTGATTATATGGTAAACTAACGACCTTAACCACTTGGCCACCCAGGTCCCCTCACTCTCCTCGAACACTTACCTACACAAGTTGCTACCACAATATAACAGTGTTTACCTATTCCCTCATTATCCTTCCTTCAAAAGTGACTTACCAATACAATATGTCCTGTGGAGATGTCCATATTAGAGGTCACCGGTTCTTCACTCCTAAAATTAATAAACACAAGTTTTTCAGTGGCACAACAAGGCTGCACATTTGTGTAGTCTAATGACCATCGTTTTACATGTGTAAAGGTGTCCATATATCTATCAGCATTTTCTGTCCAATAATTAGACATTTTTGTAACACTCGTTGATCGATGCATGGTTGGAAAGAATTATCCTCAGATAACAGGCTTATTAAAGATGTGCATATAATGGAATGAAATTATCCTTTGATAATAAGCATCTTCATGTCTCTATCTTCACAATCTTCTTCTGCGATTGTCTTAAGAGTATGGTCAGGGATGACAATTCGTGCCATCAAGACTCAAGAACAAATTGATTTCAACGTAAATTCAATCATGTCAAGAATTATGGAAAGAAATGCTTTTATTTCATTCCATATTCATAACACACATTTTCCAATTCAATTATGTCTTCCATCCTTATTTTATGAAATGATAAAGTTTCTCGTCAGCGCTAATCTACAATGTGACCCAGGTCCTTTACATCCTTTTACAATAAAGGTAGTAATAACACTAAATCAAACGTAATAAAGTTCATGAAGTTAATCTCATATTTAACTGTTACATCTCAGTTTTAAGTAATAGTACCAGGAGTCAATCAACCATGAAACATTTATTTATGGTATATCTATCACTGATCAATTGAACAGAAATCATTATGACAATATTTATTGAATATTTTAAAGATCGTCAATAATTCATAATTTGACTATATAGATAGCTGGTCCACATATGTTGCTAACTGAATGTCAGTTATAAAGGTTTTGTCACAATCAGCTGTTACGACTGAATTATATCCCTTTTTGAGTCCATGCATCACATTTTTAGCCGGAGGCTGCTTTCGGTATGTTTATTATTATGTCTTTATCCTATATTTCAGGCTATTCACACCAGTTTAACACTGGTAATTCAAATATACAAGGGAGCATTTAAGAACTGTTCAAATTACAAGAGTGTTCATGTTATCAAAAATTCAACGCAGTCGAAACAGACTGGCAAGAACGAAATAGTTGTTTGAATCATTCAATGGTGTTCATGCAATTCTAATTTACTAAGTTCAACTGTATAAGGTCATTCAACAATAAAATGATAATCTTCAAGCACTTCTTACAGTTCGTACTTCCAAAGACCAAACCATGAATTGGACTATGTCTGTTTGCAGGTCACATATCACAGAATCAAGAGTAAATCACATCTCAAAGCTGACTCACAACCATATAAAGGTTTCAATCAGTACAAGAATTTCCCAAAAACATGAATATCTAGTGACATTATCCGGGCCAGGAAATCTGATTTTCTGTCATATTCCATCAGTCTATTGTTACGTTTTACATTTACGGTATAATCCATATACAGTTAACTGCTCCCGGAACGGATATCAAACCAGCTCCGATTATTTCAGTATTAGTTCTGTTGATATGACAGTTCCCAAGAATATCATAAATATTTTACAACTCATAATTCATACAAACCACGACCATGTGTTTATTCACAAATATTGAACAATTCTACATTTAAATATCAAATTTAAAGGGGAAAATCGATCAAACATGAACAAGGAACTTTCAATTTTCCGTGACTGAACTTGAAAATGATACATTTCAAATTTTCCTCAACTGTGGTAAAAATTTCGCAAATTGTGACTTGATGTTTTATTTCAGGAATTGTATGAAAGTTGTTGTCATTCCATTTATAATTAATAATAAGTCAGTTTATGATATGATTAAATTTCCCTTTTACTGAAAAGGGAAGTAATTCTGCACTACAATTTACATGCAACAACAGTATCTTTGAAACAAACAACAGAATTTTTCAGTATAGTCTATCAGAAGATAACCAAACATAGTTTCTCTTGATGTTTTGGAGTCTAATAGTAACTGGAAATAAGATATTTTGCATACAACTTAAAGTCACCACAAACATTTATATAAGTTTCCTCAGTTTAATCAATATGACTCTCTTGAAAAATTGAAAATTATTCTTAATCCTGAACTAGAAATTTTGTCCAATGTATGTAATTTTATAAAGCGTTCTTTAGAAGTGCGAACTTGAGGTTTTCATTGGCCAAAACATAGTTCTATATTTGATAGTATAGTATTGTATTGTATTAGGATTGTGTTTACTATGTGTTTTGTAATTGTGTATTGTGTACATGTATGTATTGCTTAACCCAACAGGGTTTTTTCATGCAATAAAGATTATATTTAAATTAGTTTTTTTCCCATGATAATTTAATCTGGAAATCATTTCAAAATTTAATTCAAGAGGTTACAAATGTTTTGTTTGGTAAATTTAAGACATAGTCTTTTGTTCTCTGCTATGTACTGTGGATTTATCATTTATTTTCGTGGATTCTAATTTTCGTGGTTCAAGAAAAATATGAGCTTTCGAGGATACTTAATTTTGTTGTTTTGCTCTTTCTTAATATCAAATCAACTGATAATTTACAGTTCGTTGGATATTTAAATTCTTGGTTTGCCTTTACCCACGAAATCCACAAAAAATGATACCCCACGAATAATAATGAATCCACAGTATTCTATGTGCAAGTTAGGTCTAAGGTTCATTATGTAATAACTTTTCAGTATTTATAATGAGTTCATATGTCTTAGGTACTTATTTCTCTTAGTACACACTACGGTTTAACTAAACAGTGCTTATACCATGTAAGGATATACTAAAGGTCAAGCTTGTCATAACTGGTAATTTAAATTATGTAATTCATATAAAGAGTCAACAGTTCATTGACCTCTGGTTGACACAGGTCCCATTCAGAAACCACTGACTGAACTAGTGGGAAATTTAAAATCAATACTTCTTTCTTAAATTCAGCAAGTATGAAAGTTTGAAACAATCATGTCACCCTGTGTCAAGTCCTCTAACCAGATGTTATCCTCTCAGGAAAGCTAGCTAGGCCTAGACCACTTCACAGATTCATCCTATGTCTGGAGGTCAACCTCTCAAGAAAGGTCACTTCTTCACAGAAAACATCTCACAGGGCAGAGGTCAAGCTCTCAGGAAAGACCACTTCTTCATAGAAACATCCCACGTCTGGATTGATTGACTGATTGAATGGGGTTTAACGCCACTCTAAGCAGTATTTCAGCTATATCGTGGTGGTCAGTTTTAGTGGCAGAGGAAGCCAGACTGCCCGGAGGGAATCGCCAACCTTAGGCAGGTAACTGACAAACTTTATCATGTACGGTTGCAAGTCCAGTGCACCCTTTTTTGTTGTTTACAAAGTTGGGTGCGAACTCATAACCCAGAGGTGATAGGCTACAGTGATTATACAGGTAAACCAACGACCTTAACCACTGGCCCCTCCCATGTCTTGAGGTCAACCTCTCAGGAAAGGCGTCTTCTTCACTAAAACATCCCACTGGCCTGAGGCCAACCTCTCAGGAAAGGCAACTTCTTCACTAAAACATTCCACTGACCTGAGGCCAACCTCTCAGGAAAG
>JAOXYH010761171.1:0-20403 GCA_028566455.1 Botula fusca | reverse complement strand
CCACTGTAGCCCATGATAACACCCACTCCAACCTGGATATAGAGTGTAACTGTTATCTGACACCATAGAAATAATAAACATATATCTTACGACTCTGTTTAGCACTGAAAGTAGTCAACACCCACTGTAGCCCATGATAACACCCACTCCAACCTGGATATAGAGTATAACTGTTATCTGACACCATAGAAACCATAAACACATCTGTAATGACTCTGACAAGAACTTATCCAAAACCCAATTTAGTCCATAATAACACCCACTCCATACAGCCTTATTATAGTACTGTGGGGGCATATGCAGGAAAACCTCATGGAACTGAGATGTTCTCATGTTGATGCAATTGCATACCAAATATTATTGACATATCATGAAAGGAAACACTTTAACTTATTCTATATTCTGCAATTAAACAATGAAAAATACATACACTGCACATCTATAATCGACTTCCTCTGCAGTAAAATATTCCTTCACAGCTCCATCAATAGTCTCAACCTAAAATAATAATTCTACATTATTACTTGTGACAGGGTGTACTTGCTTAAGAATAAGAGCCAATGTCTGAAAAAAGGAGTTCAATGTGTTATGAATATTTAAAAAAAAAAAAAACTCATCTATTCAGGTTAAAACAGCACATGACATAAATTTTGCAATGTCACATACAATATATCATATATTTAAACCATTCATTTATTTTGGGTGTGATTAAATGTATGGGATATGATACTGGGTCATGACTGATATAAAGGAAATAGGGAATGTCAAAGAGAGCAACCCAATCCAAATGAAATAAACAACCAAAGACATTTCATTGGTCTTCAATGAACAGAAAGGTCACTCTTACACCCCGGGAAGACTACAGTTGACCCCAAATGACAATGTATACAGGTTCAGTAAAATAATTGTGTATGCAATAAATGGTTAGAGGTGTGAAATAGGGTATGTGATATAGACAAGAGACAAACATTGAAAATGCATATACAAAACAATAGTATTTTACTCTAGATATATGATATAAAACATGTTCCACCAGTAATTTGAAATGGAAAACTTTAATGGTATATTTTTTTAATATAATAATAAAATTCATACCTCATTTATTGAAACACTTATATCAGAGAATGTTTCAGTATGACTGAAATCAGCCCCACAACTTCCACAAACAACTGAAATATTGAAGAAAATAATCAATAACATTTATGTTATATATATAGAATATGTGTGGACACATTATCTTTATCATCAAAATATATAGATATATATGTATGTTTCACAACACAATATCATCTGAACACAAGAACAACTGATGTCTGGACTTGCATCCCTAACAACAGTCACTAAGTTACATACTGTAAAAGAACACTTTCTTCTTAAACCCAACCACAAGGGGAGGTGCACATCCTCAATATGAATATATGTATACTCACTGTGTATCTCAATAATAACAAGCTAAATTTGTTTGAGTTTGAGGTAACAGAATATGGTACCCCCGTTGTGTGATTGACAGTGATCTGACCCCTAGACCTGCTTTCACCTCCAGCAATGCAGTAACAACAATAATTTGGTAGAGACTTATATAAGCTACAAGGGTTGTATTTACTCATGATATACCTTAAATTATTTTACTTCATGCCAAAATGCTGCCTTTTCTTTGGATACCCAGTATGTGTTAAGCTGTTCTTACATTTTGCAATTTTCATAGCATTGGATGATCTCATTATTGACATGCCAACATTATGATAATTAATGTTTCATGGTGTGATTATCTAACAACTATCACATGCTTGACTTACGCTCACAAAGCCAGGTGCAAAGAACACATACCAGGTGCTCTAATAATTAAATGTCAATGATTGTGTAAGTTTGTAAAAGTCTTAACTTAATAAGAAACTAATGTACAAATTTAAAAAAAATATATATATTTTACAGGACCGACACTTAAGTATAGAAAATTGGAAAAGTTGAAACAGGAAAAGAAAAAAGGAAAACCAAAGCATTCAGTATAATAAAAAACCCACACTGCCCTTGATGATACGGGTGTAATGTAGATTATCACACTGAGAAAAAAATGATCACCCTTCACTATAACGTCTTGGTTGACAAATTTTCTCTTCATGTGATAATATACCTATAAAATACCATACGGCCTTATCAAAGGGTAGTTAAATATCTTGATTATACAAAACTGTTACTAGAAATGTAGTTTTGTAAAGGTATTAGAATATAAACAACACATACCAGTACTTTTCAACAACCCATAAAAAAGTCTCTCAGCATCTGACTGACTGGTTCCCCTTGAATCAGAAAAAAAAAATCCATAATATTATAATATAAACAACAGCACAAGAGTTACAATATCACAATACATAGCCATATGTCACCCTGCTGGGTCCAAGTAAAAACCTCACAACTCCTACAAAATTCATTGAACGGAAATGGTGACATACATTCAAATCTACACATCATAACAATAAATCCTACCAAATATCAAAGGAATTTGACAAGCAATTTCAGAGGATGGGTTGCTTTCACAGAACCTTACCAAAAGGCAGACTGACAGATGGCTACTATTATTATGTCCTTTAACCCATAGTGGCAAGTTAATTACAATTTATACAATAGATTAATATTAAACAAAGAAAACAGAAATTTTTAGTGTATAAATAGTTACTGTCAGGGCATATACATTTTTATCAACTCACATTACACATTTGTTGTGGACGTCCTGCATTACTTTCTGCAGGAACTCGTGACCATCTTGTTGATGACCAATGATGTATTCTGGCCACATTTCTGTAATAATTAACAAAACATCATCTTTAACATAAACATTTGAGTTCAAATGAACATAATTCTTTATTTTTAACATCATAATAGAAAAATTGAACACAAACTTGTCATCCTTACAATTGGTATGTTACAGGGTGATAATGTTTAGAAATATTATCTGTGTAATGTGTGACCATTAGTTTTGAAATATGATGTTAACCCAAGTTGATCTTACAAATTTTTGTTTTCAAAATTTGATATTATCATATGTGTTTAATAATATAAGAAAGCATATTAAACAGTGGTTTTTTTCCCAAACCTGTTGTATTTACTTTATTTAAATAAAACAAGATTCATCACAATAGTCATACAATCTCAAGAAAAAAAGTACACACATGCTTTGTCTTTAAGCTGAACTCAGAGTGGTGTAAATCAGTGTGTACTGTAGCTTATCTGGGTTGGGCTTAGACTCCAACAGGAAACAAATTGTAAAGTAAAGCGAATACATAATATTGTTTGAATGGTGTTTTATGTCAAATGAGCAGTATTTCAGCTATATCATGACAAGAACAAGGTGTAGTGCATTGAAATTGTCTGCTGTGACTAGACCAGCACGCTGAACTGGTTTTTTAAAGAGTGCTAGCACACTGGAGAACTGCCCGCAGTTAGACAGACACCCCACTCAGACACATTATACTGATTCTTAGCCGACCAGTCGTTGCTCTTACACCTGAATGCCACGTGCTTGGCGGAAAAGCAGCAACTACCAATTTTAAAGTCTTCTGGTTTGACCCGACCGGGGATCGAACCCTCGCTCCCACTCCTGAAGGTGAGCACGCTACCAATTGCGCCACGGAGTGGTTTCGAATACATTATAAAAATACAGTCACCGTGAGCAAGGGAGGGATAGAAGGGGGTCCTAATAAGCATTTAATTAATTGTGTTAATGTGTCACCATTAGTTTTGAAATTTGATGCTAACCCGAGTTGATCTTATGAATTTTGCACTAAGAAATCAAATTAAACATGTTCATTTGACAATCAAGCACAGCAAAAAAGAATAATTATAATATTAACAATTATATTAAGAACATTGTTGTGAAGTTCAAGATATAACCCGATGTAAATTGAATGCTCTATATTTCACTGCATTCCAAAGTCTCAACTTTAATAGATTGAAATATAGATCTATTCATTGATTGTACATGTAAACTGAAATAAAACTGCTGAAAAAAGCAAACAAGGTTTCATCGTTGTTAGGATTGTATTTCAAAATTTTTGTTATGTCTTGATCAGTTGGCAGTCCTAGCTATCTTTTATCTGATTCTTTCATTTAGTGTAGAATAATCTCATCAAAAATGCATGCCTAAATTAACTTACCACCCATTTTTTTTAACAATGGCTCTGCACTGTCTGGTCCTTCTTGTAAAAATCTTTTTAAGTCACACGTGAAACATGTGGCAACTGAAAAATTTTAAATAATGCATAAATATTTGATGGATGTGATAAAATTAAAGTACCTTCTTGGCAAATATGTCTTACTAAAAGATAGTGATCATTCTAAAACAGTACCTGCATTGCATCATAAAACAACATAGAGTGGGAAATATATTCAAGAACTGAAATATTTTAAAATGTGTCATAATAAATATAAATATTACCAATATCCCCGCTTCAAGTTAATTTATAGATTCTTATCCATCAATGTTAAAAAATATGGGGCGGGAGGGAGAATTTTATTCTTTTTATTTTTTTATCAATTTTCATAAAAATATCCAAATGAAATTTGAAAAATTTTGTCAAAAAAACAAAATAATTTTTTTTAACTCTTAATAAAAGAAGAATGTGTCTGAAGGACACAGATGACCCCACTGGCCTAAATCGAAACTCATACTTGGATCTGGCTAAAAATTTAACTTGATCTGTGTATTATGGTTATGAGCATTGTGTTAAAATTTGAAAACATTTGTTAAAGGCAAACTAAAGTTAGAGAACGGAAACCAGTTTAGTACAATGTACCAACATTATAAGTACAGACGGTCAAGGGTAAAACTTAATGCCCCCTTCACCTGGGATATAAAAAATTTGGGCAGCTGGGTATAATGAGAATCTACAAATTGATTTGATATGGGCTAAACAGGCATACTTTCATTAACCATGGCCAACGTGCCATTTTTTTTAATCTCATATACCATTTTGAAAATGGCTGATACTACTGCTTTTGTTATGATCATACAACTCAGGATAATATTAAAAAACAATTGAACCAATTTTTGCAGAAAAATGGCTGTTTTTTTCTGTACATACAGACATCAAGCAATGTTAAAAAAAATTACCATGACAATCAACATGGAGATGAAGAAGTCTGTGAATTTCAGTAACGCGTAAACATTGTAGCAAAGAATTTGCAAAGCAGAGATTCTTCTTCAGAGGGTTCTTCAATCCTGCAGTTGGATAAGCACCTATAAAAGTGATGGATAAATGTTTTATTGTACAGTAATAACTATTTTTTTTCAACAACCTGCAAATATATTTCAGTTTTAATTGAACATCTTATTTTCAATTCCTGACTGGAAGAGATTATCATAACTGCATGAGTTTAAAATAAAACCAACATTTAAATAAAATAGTTGCAGGACAAAAAGCCCCATAAATTTTGGCCTTTTTTTGTTAGGACACAGCAAACAACTATAAGTATAGTGATAATATATATATATAATATCTACATAGAAACATATACATAAATTTAAGTTTGTTTTTTCCTTCCCCTAACATCCACACCCATACCTGATATATGCTAGATGTCTTAGTATTCAACCCAAATTTAAATTCAAAGAAGACCACATTACACTTCATGATAGTGATGAAAAAATACAGCATTAATGATAGTGATGAAAAAATACAGCATTACACATTGCTTTGCAATACATGAAAAATTGTAATGCATTACAATTAATAACCATATCATTTCCAATTACCACAACCCAGCTGATACTAGAAAAGTTCTTATTTGTAATCATTTATATCATATAATACGCAATCCCATTCAATATCTTTTTTTTTTTGTTATTCTTTGAACATTTACCTGAGCACAGCTCCAATTCTGTCAGTTTTCTTCTTTTAAATTGTAACACATTTTCTTCCATTGCCTTTTGTCCCTGAGCTGCAATTTCATATATAAACAGCTTACTGAACTAGTGGGCTTAATCACTCAAATGGTATACAGTGTAAAACTTTTTTGTTACACACAGAAAAAGTACAGCTTAATTAATGTCCATTTCAAGGGGTCAACCCCTACATCTGTCAACGGATCTTTCTTAATATTTTGACAATGTTCCCCTTTCCATGCTGAACAATATAATCCCATGCAGGAATTTAGCAATATTGAACAATATTTTAGATATTTTCCGACATAGAAAATATATGGCAACCTCTTGCAATAAAACATTCTATACAGGAGGGACCATATTTACTGATAACAAGAATAATTCTATAGTGTTATGTTAGCTTTTTACTGATATTTAATGGAAATTGATAAACAACTTCAGTTAATATTGCAGGGGAAAGAAGTGTCTACTGATAACAAAAACAATGCCATTTATTAAACAGTCCTATAAATACCTGCAATAATTAATAATGTCCTAAAGTAAACAGACTACTTTTGTAACAAAAAATATATGCTAAATACTAAAGCCCTTTTCCTCAGTGCATAACATTTACCTTGTTTTTGGATGTTTTTTTCCTTCTCTTTATAAGAGGTTGAGGGTTTCAACAGAGCTGAAAATATATTAATTTTACACTCACTATTCAGTCTTATATTTTCAACTTCAACTATAAATAAATAAATACTTTCTAGACAAGATAATATTGAAAACTATGGCATTTAAGAGTGTTTTTCTCATCATATACAGTATTTCTATGTCCCTGCGTCGTGTTGCAATTGGGGACAAAAATGTATCCTCAGCAGAATTTTCACTTTCTTGAGGGAAAGAAAAATACTTATGCAAGTCTGTCTAACAGAACAGGTAAAATTGTGGTTAAATGTCAACAATAAATTTTACGGCAGAGTACTACATTTTGTCACCCTAAAAAGTATGTCATGTTTACATTGTTTACAAAGTTAATGTCATGGAAATGTATTTCACCCCAAAAATTAAGATTCTTAATATTCATGCAATATCCCTGTAAATAAATAAATATTTCCCACTTTTGATCATTTATTACCTGACTGTATCCGATCATTGATCATCTTTTCCACTTGAGCCTGCTTTACTCTTGGGTCTTGATCTGATGGGATATATATTTCCCCTTTTGCTACTACAATATAAAGGATAGATTAATATAAAACATATTTATCACATAATATATGTCCAGAAAACTTTGGTTCTTCTTCATAAATTTTGTATGATAAGTTATGATACATGATAGAGTGTGTCAATTTTACCTAATTTGTGAAAAGCAGAGGTTTGTTAGACCATTTCTGGCTCGTAATAATTGGCAAAAATTAATTGTATCTTTTCTTTGTGAGATATTTTACAATGTTCTTTTCATTATGTAAGAATTTATTTTTTTTCATACTACAGTTTTTCGAGTTTTGTTACTGTAAAAAATATCTTTTTCAACTTAATCTACAAATTACAGAAAAATGCTCAATTCCTGGCTAAATCTTTGTTTCATTTGAACGTGGGCGCATTACAAACCATATTCATTTTATACATGAAAGTTTTACCCATAGCAATGTTATATTTTATTAAAAACACATTCTTTGTCTTCTTTTAATGTGGCCACATTTGTTTCATCAAACATCTGAGTCTGAAATGATTGCATTTAAAGGATCTTTCCACTTTTTTAAATGCAGTTCATTTTTTAAGAGAACAGTGCTAAAATATCCTATTGATGCCAGTCCATAATGAATTTTATTCCATGAAAGGCTATCATACAAAGTACTTTTCCTGTGTCAATTGTCATTCTGAAAAAAAGTCTTATTAAATGTTTTGGGCCAAACTATGTGTTAAATGACCATTCTCCTTTGCTACACTTCAGATATGCACAGCAAATCTTGACCAACTAGACTTTATAGCATAAAAATATATTGTGTTAAGATGCACACATAAGGAGTATAATAATTCTTTGCAGTTGAGGGAGAAAAGTGTGGCATAAACAGCCTACCAGAGTTGTATTAGGTAGTAGGTATACAGCTAGTTTAAATCATCAGAGATAACAGAGTACTTCTTTAGCTAACAGTAATACAGCTGTATGTCAACATGAGGTCACAGGATCAATAATCAATAGCTTACCTAGTTTTTCAACCACAATGGCAGCTCCTCGCATTTTTACCTCTTGACTTGCATCAGGTGGTGAAAGAGCAAACATCACCTCCATAAGGCTGGCTTCCTCTTGGTCACTTCTAGAGTAACACAGAATAACTGCCTTGAGCAGCCTTGCAGTCATATCGTTTTTTAATATGCATGATGCTTGGGCCTCTTTCATTATTGTATTATATTCTGATTTATCAATTGACATCAAGAAATCTGAAATTTGTTGAATTTATTATCAATTTAATATTTCTCTTGTATGATTTACATTATATTTTTAGAAACAAATATTAAGGTAGATACTGTAATGAAATTAGCAAAATAATATTAATCATCTAATGTAGCATGAATAGAATTGATAATAATACATTGCATATCTATAACATAATAATCTGTTACAAACACAACTGACAAATTGTTGGCTGAATCTGATACTACAGATCTTTAAAAAGTTTTAAATGTGTATGCTTATTTCAGAGATGGAACATGTACAAATTACCAACCTTGGAGTTTTTCTTTAATATCAACCTGTGTATCTTTTGTGGAGGAATTCTTTTCCTTTGCTATATTGTCATCTAAATCATCTGTTAAAGTCAAGTAATTGAAAACAGAGTTAGTAGCATGAAGACATGAAAACACAAACACATTTCATGACAATCAGATACCTATTACTAAAGTTATCACACTGAAACCTAAAAATTTAAGATGACATCACATCAAAGAGGACAACAGTATAAAACATTCTAATGCAGCACTGTTTGTAACGTTCATTACGCAATTGATGACATGAAATGTGGCACACAGCCCCAGATGTCAAGTTAGTTATTTTAAAATGAATGATTTAACCACTTTGTCACTCAGTTTCATTAGAATGGAGATAACCGTATTGAATTTTAAATGATGGTCCCAAATATACCTTTACTGGTTCCGCTGACACGTCGCCAGTAAACTCAATTTGCAACCATCATATCATTCAATTGATGCATGCAAATCTTCAAATACGATAATGTTATCTCCTAGTTATACAACCATAAAAATTGTGGTCCTCTAAAAACTAAATGTGCATTTGATAAAATACCTGAATATGTAACAACGACCATCATTCTTGATAATGTTCCTGCCATAATTAATATCTCTTGTATTTGGAAATGTTTTTTTGACTTATGATTATGATCATATTCTGACTTAATGTTATATTTATCAAACTATTTACCAAATCTGTCAACATTCTGATCTGCATTTTCTTCATCTTTCTCTGCCACTTCTTCTACCTCTGCTACTTTTTTTTGGAGAAAGAAAAATTGAAAATATGTCTAATTAATTTGTTGAGAATTAGACGAACATTACTTGAAATATTAACCTTTTTGCATTTATGAGAAAGACAGACAGATAAGCAAAGTCTTTTCTTTTTAAACTCTGACCCCTGATAGTAAAATTCAAATTTTTGTTTTTTAAGGGCAGAAGACCTTTTTATGGAAAATATGTTCCTTTGTACTGTTGTTGTACTCTCTAGTAGTGTTTCTGTTTATCTTACACATTACTCATTTCTGTTCACTATTCTTAAATGCTTCAATATTGAGAATTCATGTGCAGCAGTTAATCAAGTGGACACTTCATCAATGTAAAACATTGTTTGACTCATTTTTTTTTCTATAAAAATGCTAGAGCCTAGTCATAAATTTGAATGTTGTCTCTATAGTACTAAATTTGTAAACTTTGTTCATATTACTCAATATATGTACCTTCAGTTGTTTGTTGCTGTTTTCTTTTCTTCTCATTGTCTTTTGACACAACCTTAACAGTGGCCTTCCTTTTCAGAGCTGTAATAAAAGCATATGCCATGACATAACACATCATCAAATGTAAACAACTCTTTATCTTGCAAAAATGAGACGAGATTTAAAATTCTATACAAAATGTCAAAGAAAATACTAAAACACTAATATTTATAAATGTTTCGAGTAAACTGGAGCCTGGTTAATTGTTTGATATGAACATTATATCTGAAAAAAATTGGCATAGAATGGGGTGATCGTATGACATTGAATGGGGACATGACATTGCAGGGTAGTATTGCAGTATGCCAAATTTGTTATAGGCTTCAGAAAGGAGATAAAGGTTCATATAACTTGCCTGTCTTATAAATTCATCCTCTTCATCTCAGGAAATTATTTAACATTGACGGTTATTATGAGCCAGTATTACATGCTAAAACCTTTATAACTTGTAATACACACACACACTAAAGAATAATTAAATGAGCATCCCAGATTCAACTAAAAACTTGGAGTATTGACCAGGTGCAGCAGTAGTGTGAAAGTCATTTGTAAAGTAATTTTTTAGTACTTTTATTCATGGATATCAAAGTTAATGGTGTTATAAAGAAACAAAATCTTAATGATTCTAAAATTCAATGATTTGACATCCCCATACATATAAATGATAAACCCCCTTAATACAATGATAATTGGTAATCCACGAACAATGATATTTTCAAAATTACATGTGTACAGTATAAGTTCAATTTTGTTAGTGTGCACCCCATTTATCTGGGCAAGTATACTTTTTTGTTTGGGACCAGCTGCAGCATACTCCTGGGTTTGAGTGTGACCTCATTATTCATTGAAGACCCCTGGGTTGTCTTTGACTGTGTTTGTTTCTCTATTGTCAGGTTGCTGTTTCTTTTACTAATTTTATGTTTCCGTGCATTTTTCTATGGATTTTAATAGTAATATATACCTAACTTTGGACAAAGTTCAATATACTTGAAAAACACAGAATATTATAAGGGCTGAACTAATATGTCACTGACTTTCGGCACTGACTTGACCATTGCTGCATTGCGCATTGTACAAGAAATTTTTGATTAGTATTCTGATATCAATTCCAGTTGAAATTCTATACTATAAGTGGGACTTTGTCCCATATAAATATTGTATACTTTGTTGCTAATTCATATTAGATATATCAATATTCCCTTAAATATGCTTGGTAACACACACTTGCATATTGAAAAGGTAGATAGAGAGTGTGATCGGTATAAATAGAAAGAAAGACATTCACTTCAGAAAGCTGTTGCATGCATGTAATGTTAATAGATAAGTGCCGATATAGATACTAATAAGCAGGAATGTGTTTTATACTTACTCCAAGAATGATGTCTGCAATTTTTAGTAATATAAAAACATTAAATACCAATTCAAAGAGAGGAAATGAAACATAAAATATAGTTTAGATTAGACAATTTCATTTCATATTTAACCATTCTTCATAATGTATTTTTGCTTTACACTATATTTTCCATAATAAATTTTTAAATAATAAAGAAAACTTGAAGTGGGTCATCCCAGTTGAACCCTGTATGTTGTGGACAAATATGGACACACTATTAGTGTTTGACATATGTGCAGCATTATGGATTGACTATGAATGTATGACACATAAACTGATTAAGACGATCTAATAGACACAAGTCAAGACCTATATATCATCCTTGACCTCAAAAGCTTTAATTTTCAAGATCTTGATAAAAAGTTACAATGAACCAAGTTTGGTCAAAGTCCATTGAGAGATGTTAATTGTAGAGTGTTCACAAGGTTATTGAAGATTACAAATTTACAAGTCATCCTGTGACCTATGACCTTGAAAATCAATAGTGTTTAAGATCCTTATATAGACTATCTACATACAAAGTTAAGTCAAAATCCATTGACCCATGTTGATTCTAGAATGTTCACAAGAAAGATTACAGGTGGAAGAATGTGTTACAATATCCCTTTGCAACTTTGTTGGCAAGGTGTGAAAAAAAATTGTTAGGGATTCTGTGGAATCATGTGTCTCACCTTGCTGTTCTCCCTTAAGTCATCCCTTCCAAACTATAGATATATTATGGAGTATTTGCCTGACTTGAGTTTATATATAAGCATATTACGTGTGGTTGTGAGTCAAACTGATCTCCACTTGGTGTATTTGGGACCCGTTTGAAGCTCATTTCATATTTTTGTGTTTTGGCATTTTGTTATGTAGGTGTTCTTCTGATTTTTAATGTATTTATTTGATTTGTTGATTGTTATAGTATGTGGTCGATATTGTTGACGTATACTGTGCAGGTATCTTATCGTGTGTCTTTTTGTGTGTGTTTAATTTTAGTCAGGAAAATAAATAGAGAGGTTTGAATGCTCACTAACCGGTTTAATCCAACTGTTCCACTGGTGGAATACCTGTACCAAGTCAGGATTTCCCGGCTTCTTTGTTGTCTTGTCTCTGTCTCTATATTTGTACTTTGAATGAGGTTAAACAATGGGGAGTTGTTTTGGGTGTGTTTTGATGTTTTGTGTGACATTGTAGTCATTTGCTGTAATCCCCTTTTCTATATGGAGGTGTGTTTCTCAAAATCTGTCGTATCAAACAAAACTTTAAAACTGTATGTATAACCAAAGTTGAAGGACCAAACCTCAATACGTCTATATGTATAACCAATGTTGAAAGCAAGAAAAAATATAGAAAATTGAGAATTAATTTTTTCAAAGTTTTGCTAGAAATATTTTCTTTTGATCATAAATAAGCTTCTAACTCAGTTTTATGTAAGTCTATATACATGTATAATTGATATAGTTATTCAAATTTTAAAAAAATCTAACTTCAGGTTGAACCAACTTTAAATGCAAAAAAACTAAGTCCACTTATCTGTCAAAATACGGAAAATTGAGAGTTATTTTTTTAAAGTTTTGCTATGGATATTATCTTTTTATCATAAATAAGCTTCTATCCGAGTTTTATGTAATTCTATACATAATTGATGGAGTTATTCAAATTTAAAAAACTTTACCCACAGTGTTAATCAAATGGTTGATACTGTCAGCAAAAAGTTGGACTGCTATGTCTCGCCTTTACAATTTTCGTTGCAGGCGACACAAAAACAGGAAACTCAGTTAGGGCTTTAAGTTCACTTACATTTTCCAGAAGCAGATATATTTCTAGAGTTGCGTCTCAGCCCCAATTTCCCAGTTTTCCTAGTAGTTGTTATAGGACGATTGACCTGCGGTTCCATTGGAAAACACCCATCTTTTGGACAATTAGCAGAAACTTCATTTTTCAACTCCTCCAAAGAAGAAATGGCACTTTTCAAAGAAGATTCATGTACACATAGGTAGGACAAGTCCTCCAGCTGTTTCACCAGGAATCTAAACTGTCGCTGGAGTTGAAACACCTATAGAAATAAAATGGTAAAATATAAAGTAAACAAGCTAGCTTAGATTGAGAACGAAGCATTATTGATGAGTGTATAGTCCAAAAATAAATTCATTACCAGAGGGTAAGACAACTTCTTTGTACAACTTAGATGTTGTTGTTCCATGAGATGCCCCATCCCCCCCACCCTTTTTATCCAGACTGACCCAAAGTGAAGCATTGTAATCCTGTGACTGGGCATCCATCATCCTCATCAGCAACAATTTTTTAGGCATCCATCATCCTCATCAGCAACAATTTTTCGAAATTCTTCACCTGAGAAACCGTCAGGAGGATTTCATTGAAAGATTGTATGATTGTTCTTTAGGGTATCATAGACTTGTTCTAAATACAAATAAATAAATAATTAGTGAAATCTTAGATGGTCCAAAATCTGCTATCATATAAAAGGTAAAAAAAATAATTTCAGAGACAGGCAATTTTATTTTATTTCAACTTCCAATTGCTCCCATTTTTTAGTAGTCAAAAATGGATCAGTGGTGGAAACTGAAAGCAGGCTACTATTATTCTGAGTATGGAAAGGGCTATAGTCTGACCCTTGAGTGTTTGGATTCCTAAGCATGCATTGAAGACCCATGGTTTAATTACATTAGTTTGGTTTTGCACTTATTGGTTGCGCTGATGTCACTTTGAAACATTGATAATTTTCATGCACTATATATATATATCTGCATATGATATACATACTGGTGTCTCATTGGATGTTTCCTGGGTGTTTTCTAGATCAAGGTCATCTGTTACAGTATCATCAATAGCATCCTCTGTGCTGATTGTTGTGATCCTCCTTAACAAATCAAGAGTAAAAAAAGGGCTGTCTCTATATGCTGATGGTAGACTGTCCCATGTACAGTTGGTATGATCTGATGAAATGATGGCCAAAATGTGTTTGCATGGAAAGTGATGCCTTTTCCAATCGATGCATTGACAACTTGGCATGCCTTTGCCATCATCAAACTTCACCTCATAACGAATATTTGAATTTCGTGTGCTTTTGATGAAAAAAGTCCCACTACTGATTTCGTCTATCTCACAGTCTGTCATATCTGCTGCCTCAATCCATCTCTTCATAACATGTTGGACGAAATGAAGAGGTCTGTCGTGCAAAAACTTAGGTATTTGCTCATCATAAGCTCTATATGCTGAGCTTGCCTTAACATTTTCATGTATGTACCTGTAAAAAATACAAATCAATTGCTCTTATGATACCTTTGATCAAAATGTAGAAATTTGATTGATTGTTGACTTAACATTAAAATCAGATTATGACTCAGAAAACGTCTGTTTTAACAAAATTTACCTCATGACTCAGATTTGAAAAGTAACTGACTTTGTGTGCAAGGTATTGACTCCAACCTAACCAGAAACTGACCTGCTTATTTTGACCACTGCATGATTCCTTCTAAAAATGTTGGTCAAGTGAGAAGAAACTGCTTGTTTCTATTTCATTCTTTATTCCAGATATGTATTTTGTTTAAAGACAAAATTTATACTTTTGCTTCAACACATCCTAACACTGACTTAATTAATAACTAATCTTGTTATACTACCTAAGACCATTCCATGTAAACAGTGAAATGATAGATCAATTTGGTGTTGGAAAGGGCACTTTGGACCTGTTGAGCAAAAAATTTATTCTACTAACCTTTGCATAGAGTCTGGCAAATATCTGTTGACAATGATGTGGACAAGCTGACTAATTGTCTGGTTTTTTTTGTATCCAACCGACCACAAATATCCATATTTCAGATTGCCATTCTGTCTTTCTACCCCATTGGTGGTGTTGATGGCATTCAGTCTTTCCTTTCTGAATAGTTTAACCCATCTCTAAAATTATTTTAAAGTAATATACTACATGTACTATTGTCAAGGTTGATATGTACATATATGTTTTTTTAGAGACTGTAAACATATTTGAAAATTCAAATCAATATTGATTGTTTTTCAGAAAATTTGGCAAAACTCTCACATAAACAGTACTTGTATATTTTTTTAAAATATTGAATTCATTTTAAAGTGCTATGATCTTACTACAACTGTATTTCTAAAGGTTGTAAATAAAATACATATGTTATTTTCCGACAATGTACATGTACCTGCATACAAACATAACTATTATCTAACTAGATAACTATTGGAAGTTTTTTTTTTATTTTTCATTTTGTTTTAAGATT
This sequence comes from Botula fusca, assembly GCA_028566455.1. NCBI lineage: Eukaryota > Metazoa > Mollusca > Bivalvia > Mytilida > Modiolidae > Botula > Botula fusca. The sequence continues at coordinate 4,896 of JAOXYH010761171.1, read as the reverse complement.
TTATAAATATTTTTCACCTACTTCTTTTTTGTCTAAATACTGTCTTGTAAACCAATTTCTCAAGGCAGTATTTCTTTTCCACTCGACTTCGTCCATTAAAGCTTCAATGTTATTATTCATCTGTAACTCATCTTCTGAGTCAGCAACCCTTTTAATAGCATCTAGAACTCTGGTCTTTTGAGAGGCTTGAACACCATGAATTGCAGCATTAATCCACCTATTCCACGCCTGTAGACGATGGAAGTCACAGAGAAACACGAAAGTACCAATATCTGCAATGATATCACAATATGCAATTTAATTAATGATTAAACTTTCAATTGTTTTCTCAGATGTAAAACCTAGAAGGGGAAGGGGAAATTTTTTTTACAACAATTACATCATAACAGTAATTTGTATAATCATCCAACCATATTTTATCTAAAATGTTATTTCATGGATGCTTTAGCATTGTGATTATTTTGGCTAGAGTGCTATAATGAACAATAATCATGATAATAAGGCCAAACCAAGACAAAATTTAAAAAAGTATTACTAACAAGAACAGTTTAGAAGAACAAGTAACATATAAACTGAAGAGTAATATCCACACATTAGGCTACTAGAACTTAAAAATTTGACATTCATCTTCATTAATCATTTATTCTCAATATTAGTAATTAGTCATCATACTTTTCAAGTTGAAAATGAGAGGCATTTAAATTTCAACGTGAAGCAAGATCCTTTCAATGTTCCTTAATCTTTCTATAATTTTGCACATATTTGTAATCCAGAACAAACATTTATCTATACATGTTACATGATCAAATTTGTTAATAATTGTTCCAAGGAGCCTGAATACTCACCTGTTCAACACTTTGGGTAGGACCTATTAGTGAACACCTATATTAAGTTTGATTCAATTATGATCAGTGGTTCTCAAAAATAAGATGACAATGTTGTTTCCCATATTGTTTCAATAAAAACTTTGACCTCTGCTGGCGGCCATTTTGAATTTCTGATTGGCTAAAAAAGTGGCAACACTTAGTAATGACTTGATAGAAACATATATATACTAAAGTTCAAATCAATCCCTTTTGTCGTACTTGGGAAGAAGATTCTTGAAAATAAACCAATCTCTTCTAGCAGCCATTTTTTTTTATGAATCTGTAACAAAGTAACTACACTTTTGTAGGACCTTTTAGTGAACAAATTAATATATAACTTTGATTCAATTCTCAAAAAGAAGATGAAAATGTTGTTTCCTACACTTGTGTAGGACCTCATAGGGAACATCTCTGCCAAGTCTTGTAAATTTCTGTTCATTGGTTCTCATGAAGAAGACCACAATGTGAAATGTTAAAGAAAGATGGATGGATGTACAACGGACACAATGTGATGGCAAAAGCCCACCCTGACTTTGAGTCAGGTGAGCTAAAAATACTAAATCCACCACCTTAAAATACCTTTAAATGTTTCCTCCACAGCTTGGATTTCCTGCTCACAATAGTCTGTCATGAAATATTGTGGCTGCCAATCTGGATTCCATTCGTGTATAATTTGTAGTGCCTCTCTGATGGCCTCTGTACTTTCTACTTCAATAATGAAGTAGGCCACAACAATATAATGAACATTTGTTGGTACAGCCAAAAAGAACAGAGGCAAAGAGTACTTGCTTGTTCGGTAGGTTGCGTCCATCAATACTAGTTCTTGTCCATAGCGTAAGAGTATGCCCTGCTGCCACTTGGTCATATGTACGTAAAGGAATGAGTTTGGCTGCATTCTTATGTTTTCAAAGATGTTGTCATCGTCATTACAATCAGGAATCAATTCAGTATCTCCTTCTTTTAATCTTAAGTACAGAAAGTCATCTGTACTTTCTTTCCATCTGTTGATCATTACATTTAACTGTTCTTGGTCCATAGCACTATTCCTGCAAAAAATGAGCACCTTGGTATAAAGACATTTATTATATAGATGTTGATGGTTTACCTGTATTTTTAGGGTGAATAAAACTCATAAACTCACTAGTGAAATCATCATATTTAATCCACTCAGATATTATTACAATTTATTATATGGCACATTAGTACGGATAACTATTCACGATCTGCACATGCAATATTTGTTTTAAAAAGAATATATATATATTTAATAGATAGTTTTTATCGCTAATTTAGAAGATTTTCCTTTGATTTTAAACGTAAGTAGTAATTAATATCTCGCGATATATGAAATAATTATTGACAGTTTCTATGCGTATCCAAGGTCACGGAATAATCCAGAAAACTGGCAATTGCTCTACCAATCGCAAAGCAGCTGTTCAAACGGGAATTCCCTGGAAAAGTAAATCTTTAAAAATAATAAAGTTAACGACATTCACTGTTTCAAATTGTAGAAATGCCCAATGATCTCATCAAGTTCACAATGGTGCTAAATGTTAAATTTCTTTAGCACACAATGTGTACCCTGAAAAATATCGGTATTACTTTCATGAATCTATTGAAGGCGTGGATCAAGGAGCTTTAAATAAAGGGGGAAAAAAACAACACTACAGTCTTTGTTTTTGCCAGCTTTTGATAGGAATTACTTTTATTAGATTTAATAGATAGAGCATCAATCCCTGAAACCTCCCAACCCCCTTAAATAATACATTTAAAGGTAAACAGTTACAGTCCGGCAACAAGCAAATGATTCTTGACTTTCCTCTGTCACAGACAATCTGCCTCATTAAAATCACACAAAATAATTAATTTAAACTTATAACCTACTTTTTTTGGTATGTAGATATTTTTAATCTCATACACAAAAACATCAACAGTATACAGTCATAGGACATAAGTATTTGTGATTTGTGATTTTACGCTATTAATCCATGTAAAAAAAAAAAATTCTAAAAAATATTGTGGGGTCGTTTCTGGTAAGATTTTAATGAAATAAAGACCAAAAGACGCAGAATCACCGAAAGTTTATTTGTTTATTTGGTCATAATTTGCCTTTTTGATTATCAAAAATATATTACTCATGACAAAACAATACTATAACAAACTCATGGGTATTCGTCAGTTACTGTGTTGTTTGGTCACTTGTGATATATTTTTGATAATCAAAATGACAAATTAGTTATACTATAATTATCAGAAATAAAGACCTTTAAAAATATCAACCAAGTGGGTATATAATTATGAAAAGGCCTGCCTCCATTTCCATCACAAAACTGAATATAACATTAGAAATATTTCATAATAGAAATTATTGAAATGCACCAACAAATAACAACTAGAGGCTCCCAGGACATTTCAAGGACAATGATGCTAACATCAGTATTTCCAAATTAAACAAAAAATTGCAGATCTTTTTAAGCTGAGCACATTTGCTCCTGACCTTGATTATTTATATCCTTTCCTTTTCAAGATAATAGCTGCAAAAGAGGAAAATTGACAAAAAAATAAAATTTCAAGGGCAATAACTTCAACATTGGTGAAACAGATGTTCACAAAAATTTAACCATGGTTAGAACTTATCGTGCTGAACATTTTAACCTAGCAAGCGTTTTGCTTAACACAACCATTTTTGAGTTATTTCCCAAAAACTGCTATATGATCCCTATGGTCTACCTTTAGTAACAGCAGCAGCTATAACTTTTGAAAAATGTTCACGACAACAGACACCAACGACAGACTTGAAGTGATGACAATAGCACACATGGACATTCCGTCCAGGTGAGCTACAAAGTGTATATATGTGTTACTTGTAGACCTTTGTAATGACTGCTGCAGTTTCATCAATTCAAATTTATAGTTTTCTAGCCTAAAGGCTGATTTTAACTTCATGGAAACGTTTAGCGACAATCGTTCGACAGTCGCTGAACGAAAGTAAATAATTTAAAAAAAAAGTAAACTAAATTTGGTTTCTGGTGGCCACCAAAAGGTTTCCAGGTGATATTTAATATCTAAAATAGATATACCCTAGAGGTGAGTCCATATTAATCCGATATATTCTTAGCTGTACATTATTTATTTTTATGAGTTTGCATTAAATGATTTAGATGGGATCAAAGACATTTCATTGTTTTTAATGGTCCCATGCATTTTGGAACTTGGTTTAACAGTTTTACGTGAACTCCAACTACTTAAACCACTCTTTAGTGTTTTTGCATTTGATTGCCCTATATTTTATTCTGAAAAATGTTTTTATATGTAATGATATACCTGCAACGCATGGTAGCCAAAACCATGTGATTTCTTATCTGGGCAAGAGTAGGCCAAAATCTTGTATTATTTCTCGATGGCAGTTTTCTTCCCTTGAATATCGACGCATTCACATACTCATTCAGTAGTATTCTCATCTCCCTACTACTGTAAATACTTTCCTCCATAACTTTTTGGTGGATGTAGTCTGAGAGACGCTTATCCATAGGCAATACACTAGTGGCCGTCTAAAAAAAATAATTAAAATTTTAACGTGAATAGATTTATAGATATCAGTAAATTATAATACCCCTACTGACTACTTGAATGTGTTTAATTAGTATATCAATAGTTTATTGTATATATTGTGTCAGTCTGTCAGATAATAGTTACACTCTATATCCAGGCTGTAGTGGGTGTTATCATGGGCTACAGTGGGTGTTGACTACTTTCAGTGCTAAACAGAGCCATTACAGATGTGTTTATTATTTCTATGGTGTCAGATAACAGTTACACTCTATATCAAGGCTGGAGTGGGTGTTATCATGGGCTACAGTGGGTGTTGACTACTTTCAGTGCTAAACAGAGTCATTACAGATGTGTTTATTATTTCTATGGTGTCAGATAACAGTTACACTCTATATCCAGGCTGGAGTGGGTGTTATCATGGGCTACAGTGGATGTTGACTGCTTTCAGTGCTTGTCAGAGTCATAAGATATATGTTTA